>JAZHYW010017124.1:0-17402 GCA_037355805.1 Ixodes ricinus | reverse complement strand
TCTCGCTTTTCGTTCTTTGTTTGGAGAACCCTTATCTGCGGTACATTTTGCCAATTTTAGGGTTACGGCTCTTTTAATGAAGGAACTGCCCCTAAATTACAAAGTGTTTTTTTATGTTTGGTGTAATTTTGTAGATGAGATCAAAGTTTTGTTTCGGGGTCTATAACGGCGTAAACCGAAACTACCGGCTCGAGCATGATGGCAACTCCTGTGCATCCGCTGCAAGGCCATCCTGTGACGCAAAGTTCGTACCGCTGAACCGTGCAAAACGGACTGGTTCCAATCATTCAGGTAAGATGCTACGGCTGTTTTACTGCTTTGCTTCGTAGATACAAACCGCTGTAGAAAGTAATACATATTCATAATCGTAAGCTTTTCCGCAGTAAGCAGAAACGGACTCAAACTATGGCTGCTTGTGAATGCCACCTTCGGCACAATGACGCGCTTCAGCGAGCAGGGTGCAAATAATGGCGAGGATCGCCGCGGGGAGCCCTTACGAACTACGGCCGCTAAAACATAACGTAACAAGCAGAAATCGTCCACTGGGACGGCCGAAAATGCAGTAGAAAAACGCGGCTTAAACAAGTGGCAGTGCGATACAAGTAACCTCCTGTAGTACGCGAAAATGACATCATGGCACAAGGTTGCTTGACATAGCCAACCTCAGACGCCTGCTGAGAAGCTGGTGCTAGCATTTTTAATATCAAATTTAGAGTGGATCGCGGTTTCCCATTAGTGTAATCCTTTCGGCAGTGCTCGCATTTAGTCTCCGTAAATCGATATCAGTCATTTATTCTAGTTCGACTTTTGACCGGAGTTACCCTTTAAACTTACCAAGTATAGTATTGCCGTCTTTATGCATAATAATCACGGAAGCTTTGTCCGGTGGATAGGTATGATACTGGCATGACCCCAGGCCGCCCCCCACCCTCAACAGACGCACACAGATTCAGAGGTACAAAAGAATGGCGAAAACTTAATCGAGACAGAATTATAAAAGAGAGGGATACCTTTCAACGAAATGGCAACGAATAAAGGAGGATAAAGCTACTATACTATATTTACAGCACGACCTGACAAGCGGCAAAGGCTATGACCCCCGCGAGCCACATTTGTTGACGTCCACCAACTGGCCCATCGAATGCACAGCAGCGAAGTTTCACCGCCGGTTCATCCGGCGACAGCATGCATCCCACCGACCATGCACATTACAATGGGTCTCACCTGCGTCGGGGTACTGGTCGTAGAACTCCCGGCGCTGCTTCATCTCCCCTGGGAAAAAAAAAAAAGAGAACGACCAACGCTCACGTCTAGTTGCCTCAGACAGGAACAAAACACAACGCTATAAAACGAGCAGTCATGATGATGTGGGCTGCTTGGTGACGGGGAGCTATCGCGACACCTCAGGGAAGACTCGTTCTGATCAAGGCGTTCCCCCGTGAAGCGCGTTTCCATTTACTCTCTAGACCGACGTCACAAAAAATTGCAAAATACTCGAGAATAACGCTTACTTTGGTACAGTCCGGGAACCACCTTGTAGACAATGTCCTGCAGAGTCTTGTCCACCCTGGGTGGGGAATTGGAAAGAGTGAGTCTCGAGGGGGATAGAAAGACGGACTAGGGTACAAAGGCAAGCAGAGCTCTGAGAACCGGCCGTCCCGTTAAAAAAGGGTAAGAGATCGCCTCTTACCACGCTCTGCCTGCCACGATACGTACCTGAGGCAGCCGAGGCGGCCTGGAATTGTGGACGGGCACGTCGCAGATGGGGCACAGCTTGCTGGTGTCCAGGTAGCGCACGATGCATACTTTGCAGACTGCAAGGAGAGAGGGAGGGACACGTTCTCATTACTGCCTTTCAGAGGGAGAGAGAGAGGAAGGCACACTCACAGGAGTGGAGGCAGTCGACCAGCGTAGCGGCGTTCACCAGGTAACCCCCGCACAGCATGCAAGACAGCGCGGCGTTCAGTCGCGCAGCAGGGCGCGGGGCATCCTCCCGGAACGCTGCCCTCCTCCTCCTCATCTGTCACACTGCCGAGTGGGCAGAGAGAGAACAAGATTGAAGTAATCGCCAGTCGTCAAACATACCCATCGACCTCTTTCACTACGGCGTCCAACGGCAGGTGCTCTCTGACGGGAGAGAGACGACGCAGTTTAGCATTCCCGCTTGAGCGGATAATGTGGTGGCTCATAACCGTGAGCTATGTCAACCATCTACGTTAGATTTCCCAATATCCCGGACGAATAACCGGAGATGGCCACTGGTAACAATGATCAACGTCTCCTCGTACCTACTGTTTACACCGAGACTACTTGCCCCTCACAAACTTCAAACTTAGAAGTCTTTTGAGGCCTGCATTCACTTCTTGTCGCAACGTTTGGTCTACTGGCCACTGTCGTTTGAACGATAAGACGGCCGTTGGAACGTGAAGACGCACCGAACGTCCTGACAACTTGGCGGTCCTCCCACATTTATGTTGGAACAAAACAAAAGAGCCTTAAACACCCGTAGTATTAAAAAAGAGAACCGAGACACTCCATTCTTGACGCAGAGTGCAGGAAACGGTCACATGATCCCTCATCCTACGTCACGACGATAGGCCTGTCAGGTGGCGCCACGCCATAGTTCTCGGGGCTACAGTAACGTAGGTAATGTTTGAGAGATGAAGGGGCGACGGGAGAGGGCGAAAAAAGAAAAGCGGGAAAGGGAACTAAAAAGGTTACTACCAACCAACACACACATACAAGCAATTATGGATAGAAAGCGCCATAGGAAATGTTTGGGAGTGAGAGAGAGACAGGCAGATGGTGGGGGAGTTGATGGTAGTGAAGAGGAGAGGTTTCCCTTCCCCCGAGTGTTTTATTATATATTTCTGAAATGTCTGGCCGCTCTCTAGGACGCTATGGTCTGAGTCTGGGGCGAGCCACTCCATTTACCTCTCAATGTCCCTTGCCCCCTCTTTTCACGCCACTGGGGGGGGGGGGGGGGGGGGTGAATCGCTCCTCTCCTCGTCTCTCGGCATCCACGCCTGTGCAAAGAAGCGTTCTGACTGAGCGACGACGAGGAACAAAACGGCGTCCAATTGTCGAAATAATAGTTCTAGAGCTTCTGGAATTAAAACAGTTCGCGTTCCACGACCTCGCGAGTGGCCATGACAGACTTCCAAGCGATAGGCTCGCCCCAGGGCTCGTCGTGTGCCGGCGCGTTCAGTAACGTCCTATTATAGTTCCTACCCTTGACGTCAGAGTCGGATTATCAGTTGTGAACGACAAATATGATGGTAGGCGTTCGAATCCACGGTGAGAAGTTTGATTGTTTACGAGGGAAGCTTGGAGTCGTCACGTTGCTGAAACACCACCGTCAGTGTTGACAACCTTGACATTACTCTTATTATTGTTAATGCAATCAGAATTGACTCCGTAAGTGTGACGTCATGGCTCCAAACAAACCGTTGCTAGGGTCGTTGTTATGGACGAATACATGTGGCTCGGTTTCGCTACGAAAACCCGTCCATTCAAAAATCAGGAGTAGGATTTAAACTTCTAAAAATCACAGATATGAAAGCTTGAATGTCATATATGTTTCGACAGAAGTGTGCCGGTAATCGCTCGTTTCTGAAATATTTACGACTGCAACTTCCGGTCCTCAAGATATGCCTGCAGCAGACGACGAATGCAAGAAGTATGCCGTCTGCCGCACGCCGGCCGGCCAAGTGGGGCCGTCGTTTTGAATCGTGTGAATAAAGACGATATTCTGACATCGCATTTGTTTGAAATTTAATGAGCTTATTCATACACTTTTAAGATTTCATAGTGGAGTGCGATGCAAAATATGGTTTATCGAAAGTCCGGGCGTCGATCGAGATGATAGTCTGCTAAAAGATCGCATTGCACCCGCCAGAAAAGCACTTCAGGCGAACGGTTGAGATCCCAAAGTTTTGATTTGCGGACTCGCGCTATGCGAGGGTGCTTCATATACCTGGTTGTAACCATCGCGTGGAGAGAGATTCTTGCAGTTTCTTCAGATTTCCACAAGACCCCAAAGCTCGGAAAGAACTGGGTAAAAAACATAAGGTGAGTTTATTACAGATTGTACTCGCATCGCGGGGTCGATGGAAATCTTCACCAAAAGAGCACATCCACGGAATTTAATGTATACCAAGGAAAAAAAAAAGCAAAATACTGCGAAATCACGATAGACATGCAATTCTTTAATAACCTGACCACCACAATAATGAGCAACAACAAACGACTTACTTGACGGCGTACAATTTGTTTCTCATGCTGGCCTGCATAACGCCGGTAAAGCACTTTAAAGGGGGGCTCAAGCAGTTTTTGGGAAGCTACTTTTTGGTGCGATGGCGTTAAGAAAGTGTCAGTGAATGAGTATCTTCAGTTTTAAAAGGCAGAACCGCCTATTAATCACGCAGGAATAAAATACGTGCGGACTCTTTCCTGTACTTGCGAGGACCAATGAAATTATCGTATGTTTGAAAATTTTGGCGGCCTTTGTAAAGTTTCGCTAAAGAAACAATTTTCAGTTTATTTAAATATGTTGTGCATTATAATTTCACAAGACGTAAAATAGTTCTAGTTTAGAATACGCGATACTGCAATTATCGTTTCACAAACAAGGGACTACGTTTTCTCCTTGCCGTCCTCCGCGGGGGTGAATTTCCCGTTCCCCCGGGATGCGCGGAAGCGCACGTATCTGCGCGCACATGGCGTCGGTGTTGATCATCGACGTGGACGGCGTGGTGAAAGCTCATCGTTCCGCGTAAAAGCGCTATCCTTGACTGTGAATTTTCGTCGTGTGTCGTTATGATAACCCAGCACGTACTAGAAGGGAAGACCCACCTACTCGTGCGGCGATGCCGTGGCTGCACTCTCAAGACAGCAGAAACGCCCGTGCCGTCGTGTTTGTTTACTTCGACTACAGTGGTGCTTTCTAAGCATTTGTGTCCTCGAACATCGCCCGGATTTCTTATTTGGCGCATTTCATGCGTGTGCTCAAGTTCAAGGTATTACTGGCGCGTACCGTATAAAGGACGCGAAGTTTCACGCGTTTTCATCACCGGAGAAAAGTTATTAGTGTTAGCAATCCTGAACGCTCGCAACGTCTATCTGATAACGAAATCATATTTCTACGTTGCTATATCGCTGCTAAGATTACATTGTCTTTTATAATCGTAGAAAATGCGTGTGGCGATATTTGTACTATTGCAATGTCGTGTATAGAGTCGTGATCGTCCAAGACGGCGTACGGCATCTTTTTATTTTCTTTTTTCATCCACTGTACCCAGCAAGCCTATCAAGAAAAATCAATAATAAAGCTTTAGGCTATAGAAAACTGTCTGTCTCTATTCTGTTACGGCATTGAGTAGCAGTGCGTCCCCTTTTAGAGGGGCCGCTGTGCTTGTAGTAATTTCAGGTGTGTACGCGCGGCGCAGAGCTGTCGTTCCGGTCGCTCCGGTTGCAACGGACGCAGTCGTAGGTACGCGCTCGTTGCACATGTCTGAACCAGCCTTCCCCCCGTCCTCCCGAGGCGAAAGTCAACGTGGCGACATCGTTTGACATCACGTAACAGAGGTAACGCTGCGATGTCAAACGTTGGTTTGGTTACGACTTGCCCCAACCTCAAATCGAAGAATGCCCGAAAAGGTCTGCGTTTCATCGTCTTCGGAACCCGAACAGGACTCCGAAGCGCTGCTATCGTCCACATCGCACGTCGGAGTGGCGTCATAGGAAATCATCCCCAGGTCGGCTGTCCGCCGAAGAATTTCAACCTCCAACGGCATCAGGTCCTCGAGCGTAGAGAACGCCGCCATGATCGAAGCTCGAATGACAAAGAGGTTCGGCCGATGCGGCTACCTCGGGATCACTGCGCGACGGAACGTCGTCCAACGCCATTGGCCCGAGATACTTTTGATAAGCGTGCGAGGACCAATGAGAGTGGTTTCGTTTTCGGATGGATCCGAGGTTTGGCGGCCTTCAATTACATTTTATTAAAGAAATAATCACCGTATGACTATACTATTTGGTTTTTAGGGATACTTGGGGCGTCTAAATTCAGCTGTCATCATCAAAACACGAACTCAAAAACCACTTGAGTGTCCCTTTAAGGTCGTCGTTCCGCACGACGTGGCATGGTTTGATTTTTACCCCACTTTCACCCCCTCGCAACTAAGCTGTCTCTCGCTTTCACCGAAGAAAGCGCACATTGCGGAGGCCTCTACGGCCATGGTGATGCACTTGTTTTTGTAGCTCGTTTACCGACGCAATTCAATGAAGACGCCCGCTGCAACAGAGGCCAGCAAATCTATCATGTCGTCTGCTGCCAAAGCAAAGCGGACTGCAATACTTCAGAAATGGCTTTCATCGTTGCAATACGACACTGAGACGACAAGAACATCTTCATAATTCGATATCAAGAAGTTAGGTTGCTTACAAAAAATTATTTACTTACTTGCAAGCAAAATCTAGCCTCATGGAGTCTCCATGCATTAGTCCATAGCAACGCCCCTAGCAACGGTTTGTTTGGACCCAGACGCCATGTTGTGACGTCATCACTTACGGAGTCAATTATTACAAGTTTAGCCAACCTAGAAAGACGACGAGCATCCGACGGTGACGGTAGCCTACGTGGACAATTGTCACTACTTGGAAAAAAGCCGTAAAATGTTTTTAATCAGCTAGGGGGAAAGTGAGCAACGGTTCACGGCGCTGTTCTTTTCTTCTTTATGTTGCTTTAACGCGTCGGTTTCTTCGGCAAAACCGACCAGGATTCTCAGTTTTGCTATGTTTGTTCGAAATATGTTCAAAATGTGGCGTGCTCTTCTGCTGGAAGGAACGGACACGCAGAAGATAACGCTCGATCAGCCGCGTCGACACGGCAGCAACAAAACAGATACCGCTATGTGCCTGGCGGCCGAATGCGCTGTCGTCACTGCGACGAGCTGATACTGGCGGCGACGTCTCGTTTAAATCCTCGGCCCCCAGCACAGTTAGTTGCCTTTCACCGTGCTTTGGCTCCGCGCGCAGGCTCCCGAGACGCCGCAACGTTATCGAAGGTAAAGGCGGGACAATCTGAAACTCCTTCCTGCTGTTCCCATCGTGACTATGCCGAGAAACTAAGGAAGAGGAGGAGACGAGAACGCGTGGGGACGTCAGACCGCCGAGCCTCTAGTTTGAATGATGAGTGGGTAGATTCAGGACTAGCTGCCGTTGCCTCCACTGCACTCGTCAAACGCCTGAATGCGGGAGCCAAATGCCGGACGCCAGCGCTTCCGCGTCGGAACGCGTTCGACGAGTGCGGTGGAAAAAAAGGCAGCTAAGCTTTGAGTCTGACCCATCGCGCTTTCATCTTCTCCTCTTCCTCAGTTTGTATTCGGAAAGAAGTACGTGAAGCGTCGGAAGATCATCTATTTTTAGCCTTCGAAAAGACAAAGCCGCGAGAGAAGTGTGCGAGAAAGAAATTCGTAAAGGCGGGAAAAAACCTCAGAGAAAACAGAGCACCCTGCGAGAAACATTTTGCAGCCCGTTTCCCCCTTTATGATTTTGTTTACAAATCGATCTATCGAACGACAAGGTAAACTTCGTATTCTCGCGTCTGTCGCCGAGCTTGCGAACAACCGCCTGTCGCTATCGCGCCTCACGCGAGCCGCTCCGGCCCCGACAGTAACCCGTATTCTCGTACATTGAAGACGGGAGACTGAAAAACAGCAAACACGAGACACCATCGGGTGGAAAATGTTAGACGCGCTGTCACTTTCACGAAGACGTCCATCTCCGTCAAGCGTAAAATATAGAGCGTTCCCAGGCGAAAGACGTTGCCACGCGTAAGACGTGAAGTGCAGTCTGGCGTTGCGATTAGCGGACAGGGAACGTCGACAAGCGGAAGATGTGGAACTTGCAGGGTGCTGCTCTTCCGCGGTCTTATGAAAGCTCGAGGGGACGCTAGAGCGCCGAGCTATCACTGGAATGATTCGTGGGCACGGACATTAAAAGGAATAGAAATAAGTTTGAGAGCGTGAAATGCTTTTAACGCTACCCCTAACCCCAAACTTTTGTCAGTCGGTCCGTCCGTCCGTCCGTCCGAGCGTTTTCCGCTAAATTTAGCGGACAAAGGGGCGTCACGTGACCTATACACCTTGGAAAAATGGACTGCACGTGACCTATACGTCAACTCAGTTTCCCCGCTAAATGTGAGCTCGAAATATGACGTCTCGTGGCCAACACATCAATTTAGTTTCCCCGATAAAGTTAGCGTGACAATGCCGTCATCTTAGATAAACGCCATTTCAGTCACCCACTAAATTTAGCGGGAAGATTTTACGTCTTGTGACCCCGAGACCTATCCAGTTTCCCAGCTTAATTCAGAGGAGAAAATCTACGTTACATGACCTAGCTATACAATCATTTAGTTTCCCCGCTAAATTTAGCGGGAAAATCTACGTCACATCGCACACTATAATTACCTCACCAAGTCCTTGTGATCATTTCATTCTAGGACTTAGAATGTCGAGGTCACTGCCATTTGTTTTCTTCTCTTCGCGGAATAAATCTTTACTTGTGTTCCCTGTTGAAAATATCTATCTTGTAAGGCCCTGTATAATTTTTATACGAGCCTATTGAATTCAGGATTCTGTGTACGTATACAGGACTCACATCTTGATACAGGATCCCTTATAGTTGTATAGGAACTGTATCCGCAGAGAGGATCCCGTCTATATATCGAGACCTTGTGGTCGGTTTGCCTTGCTGCATACCCGACCCGGAGGAACAACACGGAGCCAGCACTTTCAGGAACAAGAAACTACATTTGAATGGACATGGACGAGACGATCAATACACTAACATCGTAACCGGCGGCGCTTGAGTCCGGGCAGCAACTGCCTGCGCGACCCTTCAGATCCGTCTTATCAAGGCGGCGCGAGCGATATGCGCGTGGCAGGGCTGACTTCGCTGCCACGCGGGAAAGTCCGCCGCCTGTGGCGCGAACCGTTTTAATTATTTATAAAAGTAGTTTTTTGTCAGTATTTTAGATCAGAAAAGAAACAAATGCAGTTTATAAAGTACGGAAACAAGAAATGACCCGTCGACATACCCGACACCAAGCGGTGGAAAAGGCGGCGCATACTAAAAAGGGGTAGTGGGATCAGGCACCGACAAGCGGCGAGCGTAGAAAGGTCCCGGATGTACGCGGCGGCGCTGCGGTCGTATACGAGCTCGAGGATCCGACCGGTTTCAAGCGTTCAGAAGGCCTTCCGCAGCAGGGTTGGCTTGTGGTTTGGCCGTTTTGGTGGTATGGCAGCGCGAAGTGGCTCCCGTTCTGAACTGATCTTTACCCCGCGTTTGCTGTCGTCTGTGGCCAATGAAGCGTCATGCCGAATTAGTGTTTAATCGCGCAGCAAATCCAGTGCGAGCCGCCCTGGCCGCCCGCTTCATACCAGACTTGAAACGTAGTTCGACTGCTCTACTCAATCTACTATAGTTTAACTACGTTTCTGAGTAACTTGGTAACTTTCAATTACAACTTTTATTTGGGTAATTAGTAGTTTATTTAACTACATTTTTTCAGGTAACTTCTACTCAAATTACTAACTACTTTCGAAATCTAGTGCTCATTTTGTTCATCACAAAAGTTTGAGCGCAGAAATAAATTAGACGCCGGCAGATGAAGTGGCATTCCTGAGCTAGGAGCCTCCTCATATTCCGTTCCCACGCACTTACACTCCGCAACCGTAGAAACTGCATCACAGGCGTCAATGGGCCAAGGTGGCGACGAGCAGCCAAAACATAACACCGGCGCGCACGAACGCAGGAAGTGATCTTAACATGCCTTGGTCGGGTATTGACCTAATCCGGTAATGCACGTAGGCACCGCGCGTCCAGCTGCAACTGTGAAAGACAGAGATACTCAGAGGGTTTAAGGTTAGAAAGAGTTATATACGTAAAGGCAGGAGACAGGACAACACATGTTGTTTCGTGAGTTCTAACTCAAGCGGTAGGTTCCACGGAAGCCACCACAGGAATGACCTCGCAGCTGGCCGTCTTTTCCCGTGGTCGCCTCGTCGTCAGCGCAAACTTTCTGCAAAGTCGGACTCCCCGCGCACAAACACAGACACAGATAATCCGTTCATGGGAGCACGTTCCCGCTTCCAGCTGCAACTGTACGAGCCACGGTGCTTGTTCACATATTCCTTCGCGTGCTTCCGACGCGTCCTCCCGACCTTCCCCACCAGGGAGACCTCCTCTTTGTTGAAAACGATTTGCTTGTCAGGCGCGTCAAGATACCTTAGTCGCCGGCGAGAAATGCGAGTCACCCTTGGGAGATCTTTTTGTTGAACCCGGCGTCAGCGGCCAATCGTTTCATCTTCCGTTTCATCTTCCGTTAAAACAAAACAATTCTTTTTTTTTCAGTATTGTAGCACTAGCACCGCAGCGAGACGCGCAGTTGTCCGGATGATCTCATCGTCGTGGCGCGAGACTTGATCCCTTGACGGTCTTGTGCAGTCGCTCAGCGTACTCTCCGAACTTCGTGGGAATAAAGAGGGTCTAGTCATAACAATCTCAACTTGCCGAAGAAAAAATAAAAAAGGCGGAGAGTTTGTTATAAAAGATCCTTTAGCCGAGGCAAACCTCACATATTTCGTCATAAACACATAAGGTGCCGACACTCGCTTACCCGACCATGCACAACCTGTTTCTGAAATTCAACGCTGCCACCCCATCCAGCGCGTCGGTAGAACGTCTGTTTAGCTTGACTGAGGACGTCATTAGAAAGAAAAGGGGAAAACTTCCGATAAAAACTTTGAAAGACAATTGCTTCTGCGAGTGAATAAACTATTTTGGAAGTCATAAAACGACAGCATTTATTTCAGGCTCGCTGGGTTTTTTACGGATCAAAACTGCTGTTCATTTTGCTGCAAAAAATTATAGAAAGTGACTTCGAAAGTAACTTCAAAGTAACTCGCTACATTTTTACAGTAGTTAGTAGTTCACTCAATTACTATTACAAATGCGTAATTTCTACTCTACTCCAACTACGTTTGGCGTCGATACTCAGTAACTTAACTTAACTACCTTTTTTTTGGTTAATTTGTACATGTCTGCTTCATACAGCCTAGCCAGAACATAATTTAGTGGCGCCCCTCTCAAGCCGTCGACACGGAGTGCGGCAGCAATGAGCGCTCGCCGAGCTCACTACCCTCCTCAAGTTCACGGCCACTCAAGCGACCAAGGACGTCATGAAGGAGGTTATTTTTTGCTTGCTTTTGTAATTTCAATTTGCCTATAACTTTTAAAATAAAGCGAAAGTCGAGAAGAGAAAGTTTCATTAAGTTATTACGTTCAATACGCTCAGGTTCGGTGCAAATTAAAAACCAGTAAAAAAGTCCTTGCAGGGCCCTTTAAAGGGGAACTCCGCCGGTTTCTTCATAGTCCCCGATTTGCCTAAAAATTTGCTAAAACCACCAACAAACGTCGCTGAAATAGTAACCGAAATATTTGGACAAAATAACTTTTTTTTGCGAAGTTACAGAATTTACAATTTTGGTCCTCATCGTGTTTTTCAAAGTGAAAGCTCTCACTGCAACATTGAAAAAGTGACGTCATGGGTGGGCAGGGGTTCACTTTTGGGCTGTAGACTTTGTTCCAAACTGATTACAAACAGTTTTATGGTGTCAAATGAATGCTGTGGAAGGTCGCTCCAGCTCCCGCGTAGCAGCACGAAACAAATGCTCGGCATAGTTCATGTTGACGTTGCTCGCTCAAACCGCAAGCCTGCCCACCCGTGACGTCACGGCAGTGAAAAGCGCGGGTATATTCGAATCTTGGTTTTGGCGTAATTTTCATTGCGATTTCACAATAACTATTTTGAATTTCGCGATACTAAATAGCATACCGGAAAGAGTAAAGGACGGCGATTTCGAAAACATAGGTAGTTGGGGTTGCTCAAAAATCGCCGGAGTTCCCTTAAGTCCCCTTAGACATGAGAGCGCTAGGTAATCAGTTTGAATCTGGAACGTTGAGCCTTCTATTTACATGTTGAAGCGCTTCAGAGCTTAAATAATGGCGATATATTCATTTTCTGCGACACTGTATTTGCGCTCGGCTGGAGTTAGCGTGTGGCTCGTGAAAGCAACTGGCCGAAGCACACTGTCATACTCCTGCAGCAAGACAGCATCCAAACCAGTAGTTTGCATATGCCTGCAGAACAAATGGCTTGTTCTATGTCTGACGAAAATAATCTCTGGAGAAGTGGAACAAGAGGGGCAAAGGACAAACAGAAATCTCCAAACACAGCTAGGGGACTCGTGCGCTACCAAAAAATCCACCTGGTCCGGGTATCGAACCCGAGACCTCTCAATTTCCAGTGGAGCGCTCTACCAACTGAGCTAACCAGGGGCTAGACGTCAGTGGAGTAAACGGGTTTTATCAGCTGCCACCCGTCTAACACCAACAAGGGTGAAGCTTGCGATTTAAGGTTATGATTAATAATGCAATTAAATGCAAAGGTGCAAGCGAGCTGGACAAGAATGACGAAAATAATCCCTGGGAAGGGGAACAAGAGGGACAAAGAACAAACAAACGCGTTACTAGTAACGACGTTACTGGTAACGCGTTACATTTTTCGCTAACGCAGTAACGTACTCGTTAGTATTCTGAATGACTAACGAGTAAAGTATTTTCGTTAATATTTTACGGTATCGGCCATCAAATTACGTTACTGGTTACTTTTGACCAAAACTGGTGAAATACATTAGGTATTTGGAAAAGGTCACGACGCCTGATCTGAAGTTTAGAATAGCAATATTGTGCATAAAACTGGAGACGTTAGGGGAACTAAATTTAGGTCACTAAGCTTAATGGAGGATCGAGCTTCTGCTCGAGGGGCAACTACTTGCGCTCGAGCACGCAATGCCCAGGCAATGCCGTATCTTGCTGCTAAGACTTCTTGAACCTTCGATCTCCTAAAATTGTGGGTTTTCCGCTTATCAGACCATCTATTCAGCCATCCATATCAAAATCCTGCACAAGCTTATCGTTGCACGGAACCAGCATCCGTCACAGTAAACTTAAAAAAAAAAGATCCTTTCTGGTCAAAAGGGACATCCGTTAAAAGGCGACATTATCTTGCTTCTCGGAGTCGAAACAAACCTTCGGCTACCAGCTGAACCTGTTACCAGCTGAATCTGTTCGTTCTCTTTTTTTTTTTGTTCTTTTTTTGCATAGAAATACTTTTTACAAGGTTTCAACGAACGACTGCGTTACAGCCCTCTCCTCCCCTTCCTCTCTTTTCCCTCTGCTTTCGTGCTGCAGAGGGGGACTGCGGGGGGGGGGGGGGGGGGGGAGAGAGAGAGAGACATTTGTTTAAGTACAGTGGACAACTAGTGTCGAAGCGATTTGCTCGTTTCTCTAGTTACAAGAAAAAACACACCTTTGTGGAATTTTTTATCCTCGCTCTTCCACTCACTGCCTGAACGTTCCTGACCCACTTCTGTACACAGAAGAATCTTTCGCTTGATTAGTGTGTTACTTCACTAAGATCATAATAAAAAAAATAAAAAAGCTTTTTATCTTGGAAAGAAAATTTACAAACACGAAACCTTTTTCTTTTTCGCAGAAAAACCAAGAGCTACTGCTGGTAAGAGGCAGCAAGTGATTATAACCAGTGTGCTGGTAGCCGGTGTCCTGTTCACATAATAAAGTAAATCAGTCTCTGGTAATAGTGTGAACTGGACTGTTACTAAAACCGGCGTAAAGATGAGGGGTGTTGGTTGGCTGGTTGTGTTCCAAGAGTCCCCGTTCGCATGCTGTAGTTTATGAAAGCCGATTGACTACCATCTGCGACTCATTCTGCTGTGAGATGGACGTGAATTACGAAACTCCGTCCCTATGGCCGAGGACTGAAGGAAAGGTATCAACTAAACGAGACGGAATCAGATAATTTACAGTTTCAATACATACTCTGCATGCCAAAAATTAAGCTGCTTCGCGCATCAAAGACGTCTAGTTCTAAGTTAAAAAAGCACTATCAAGGTGCGTCTGTTTTTCGATTATAATTAGTTTTTTCTTCAGCCCGCTTTTCACAATGTTCACAGATCGCGGGTATTTTTTATGAACTTGCTGATGTTTCACTGCCCTCGTTGCTTTATGCCGGTGCTAGCGCTCCCAGAACTTCTTAATAACTTCATTAACGCATTCCGCAAACATGTGGACCATGGTCATAATCTAATATATTAATAGCAGGTGGGCTAATATTGAATAGTTTTCTCTTTACGAGACCGAAGGCATGCTTGTAAGCGAACACATCTCTGTTAAACATGTACTCGAACACAAAAGTAAAGTACAAGTAACGTTCGTTATTTTTGAAAAGTAACGGTACCGGTATATCGTTACGTTTGTAAAAGAGTAACGTAATTCAATAACGCGTTAATTTTTACCCAACTAACGAGTAACTCTATTTCGTTACTTTTTCGGTAACGAACACAACACTGCTGGTGCGCGACCAAAAATGCGCCTGGTTAGAGTATCGAACTCGGGACCTCTCCTTTTCCAGTCGAGCGCTCTACCAACTGAGCTAACCAGGTGTTAAGATTTTAGCTTGTCATTTGTCCCTCTTGTTTCCCTTCTCCGGGAATTATTTTCGTCATTCTTGTCCAGCTCGCTTGCACCTTTGCATTTATTTGCACTATTGTTCATGTCTGGGAGCTGTAAACAAACGTTGTCAGACACGGCTTTTGAAAGTATCGCGAATGCGCATTGTTGTTCGGCCCAACACCGCTTGACGCTTTTTTTTTAGAAGGTGATTGAGAAGTTGGGATATCTCGGAACTGTGTGGAATGAAATCCCGGTAGAACGCAATCATTCCGAGGTATCTTTGTAGGTTATTTACATCATGTGGGCTTGGGTATTCCGTTATCATGCGCAACTTATCTTCGTTGGGGCGGAGCGTGCCGTTATCCACAATGAATCCAAGGAGGTTAATCTTGGCGGCAAAATGAACTTTTCCGAAGTGAGCCGTGAGGCTAGCATTACGCATTCGCTCAAATACGATGCGAAGGTGTTCGATATGGTCCTCAGTAGTACTCGAGAAAACCACCACGTCGTCCATGTATGCCATGTTGAATTCGTACTTCCGAGTTCCCGAGTGCAACATCCAACAGGCGTTGCAAAACTGGTTGGGGAGTTAGACAAAGCGAAATGGCAGTCGGGTGAACTCAAACAACTCTCTGTGGCAGATAAAAGCTTGTTTTTGAAACGTCTGATGTGTGAATCTCGATCTGAAGTACCCTGTGACTGCAACCGAGCGTTGTAAACACGGTCGCGCTACCGACCACATACATCACAAAGAAAATGCTGGGGAAAGGTTAGCTGCCCCGTACGGACACATCGTTAAGCCGCCTGTAATCCCCACGGCGTCTGGCTGTATCGTCTGTTTTCAGAGCGAGAACAACGGGAACCCCGAAGGGCTCTTTGAACTCACGCACTGAAACGGTATCGATCATCTCCGCAAGCACCGCATCTAGGTGTGCCCTTTATGGACGCTGATCGGTCGAGGGTTGCACCTACGAAGCGGCGCGCGTCACCGGTTTCAATGCGGTGCAGCAAGATGTCAGTCTTTCCAGACGTTTCCGTAAACATCGCTGAGAAGGACTGCAGGACGCCTCGCAGCTTCTGCTTCTGCTGGCAGCTTGCGGGGCACTTTCGGAACGATTCTCGAATGCCGGCAGGTAAGACGTCCGGCACCATGGTGAAGTAGGCTGCATGGGCGGGTTACAGATGCAGTCCTGCCGTCTGGTAAACGGAGCTAGGGTCTGGTTGTTGTCCCAGCCGGTAACGCTACTAAAAATTCGAGTGTCATGCTTTCGGCTGTATTGAAATATCAGCCCAAGATTATGGGTACCACGAGTCCTGGCAGGAAACAAAATTGATGACACCGCTTCTCTCCATTAAACAGCCTGCAGTCTTCACGACTCCTTCAGCTGTTATCGCTGTACCAGAAGCCAGCAACAAATGCTTTTTGTCATTCCCAGAGGCATATCTTTTTTGCTTTGCAGAATTCGAAAACGAAATCCCCTATAATCCAGATAGCGGCCCCAAAATCCAAAAAGTTCGGCAATGGGAAGCACAAGCAATGATATGGTCATTCGAGGTTCAATGATGTTATGCTTGGGCTGGATTCGACATACCGATGAAATCTGTGCCGCGGCCTCACTGCTCCCAGGGACTTCAACGGCCATCGGCGAGTTACTGTCTGGCTTCAGCGTCGCCGGCCGTAGTAGTTTCACTGGTTGTCTTGGTTCCGCCCCTTTGCCGCTGTCTCGTGCCACCTCTTGTTTGTAGTTTCCAGAAGTCTTGGACACTGGTTTCGGTGATGGCCGGGCTGCTCGCACTCGTAGCAGCAGTCCGACGACAGTTGCCTGCTTACGCCACCCGCACCGAGGTGCCCTGTCGGACCGCCTCCAGTGATCAGGTCAAGAACCACTATGGGAGGACCTCCACCGCGCTCTGTCCAGCTGTTGTGGGGAGGGGGGAGGCTTGTTCCGTTCAGGTGGAGATCAATGCTGCATGGCTGCGGGATTTCGACCACAGCGTGTCTATTTTCCCCAGCACTTGCGCACTTGCAGGAGCAGACTGACGAAGATTGTTCGATTGGTTGGTAGATCTCCGTTTGGCCCGAGCTTTCGATAGGGGCGGCCAACGACCACCCACCGGTCGTGGCGACCCCCACACGGGAGCCTGTCAAAAGTGCGGTTGATGATGTAGACATGGTATCTTGGGTGGCACTGTATTCTGACCCGAACTACTCTGTCCGACTCCGGTGTATTCGGGTCCGCCTCTTTGAAGAGCTCTTGCATGTCCTGAACGTACCGGACCAGGCCATGGTGGATGTAGCACCCGACCCGGGCTTGGGTCCGGTGCGGTGCATCCTGCATCAAGCTCTCGAAGAATCTGCGTTGCGTAGCCTGCAGGCAGGAACTATTCTCGTAGTCTTATCTCGAAGTCCGCCAGGCTGGTGAAGGGGGCCTGCTACCTCAACCAGAACCTGGCGCTGGCTTGCAACACCAGTGGGACAATGCGATCCACGATGAAGGCTTCGGAGGCACCGGAGGCAAGCGTGATAAGTCTGCAACTTGTCCAGGAAGTCTGCTACGGACTTGACGTCGTCGTGCCCCGTGTAGACTGGAACCATCAAGTGTGGTCGGGCCTCTCGCAGTGGAGTTTCCTGCTGGCCAGACGCGAGGGACAGGCGCTGCATCATGAAGTCGCATATCGCCATGACCTTCGTAAGTATTCACTTTTGCCGCTGCGGCCATCCCAGCTTCCTGGTCCCGTGCAAACATGTATGCAAGCACAAAAAAAAAAAAACTCCCCCAGATATTAACACAAGCGCAACT
>JAZHYW010017123.1:0-40446 GCA_037355805.1 Ixodes ricinus | reverse complement strand
AAAGCTTCACCCCAGATAAACTCATAAAAATGAATCCAAGTTACGTAATGACCAAACGATAGTTTTCCTAAAGTGAAATTTATGCCAAAAAGTGGAATGGAGAAAAATGCGTTCAAAGTGCTCCAACCTCTACCTTTTCTTTAGCATCGGTGGATCGAAAATAATTTATAACAAATTAGCTATGCAATGTAAACTAATGAAACTTTCTGGGAATACTCTCTAGAGGTTGGTGGATGTAAAGATGACATTTTTTTTCAAAATCAACCTTCTTTGCAGAAATTGTTTTTTCTGGGTATTTCCCCCCCTTAAGAGTCATACGACTATTAAGAGTTATTCTCATATGATTCTTAAATAAACCTGGAAAGATTTACTACGACTGAGATGTTCTCGTACAAGTTTTCAACCCCATTCCTTCCAGGGAAGCCTGGTCGAGCGGCTCTGTAGAGAGGGAGATCAGCTATATTTGTTGCAATACGGAGCACACTATATTAATAATGTTCACGATAGTGAGGAGGTCGTCTTCTGGGTCAGCCATCATTGGAGAGGACAGGCGCACCCGCCGGAGGCAAAGGCCGAAGCGAAAAGCACGGATAATCTCGCAGGCGCTCGTTACTTTGAAGATATGCGCGATATATTGTGTGCTGTCACATGACTGCCGCGGCGGCAAACCGCAGGTTGGTGCGGCCCTTCCACGCGGGAAAGCCGCATGGCAGCGCGCGGCGTCCTGCCTTGCTGGGAAAACCTGCTCCGCGGCAGGAATTTTCGCCCGCGACACGAATGGGCTCCGACGCTATGTTTTGCCGCGTGCCGCGAGAAAGTGGAGACCAATCAGAGGCACCGTGTCCAGTGACGTACGATGCCATGGCAACGCTCTTCCCGCCGACCGGGCGCTGTATTTGAGCCGCCACCCGACATGGGCCTGGCTCAAGAATGTCGCGTGATGGAGAGGTTTCTTACTACTGTGAACCATTTGTTTCATTTCCTTTAGGATAAAACTCATCCCATGTTCAAGGATGGGGATGCAAAGCTGAACAGGTGTGGTATTATTGGCATTGAATTCGGGCTACCTTCAACGTTTCTCTAGCGCCAGGGCGGGCGTACAGAAAATCGTCGTCTTCGAAGTTTTTGCACGCGACGACGTCACAACACTATAGGGAGCAGCCGATAGTAATAACTTTCACGATCGTGAGTAGGTCGTCGTCTGGGTCAGCCATCAGTGGAGAGGACGATCGCCGCCGCCCGAGCCGAAGGCCGAAGCGAAGAGCACAGATAATCTCGCAGACGCTCGTTACTAATAAGAGAGCGCAAAATCTTGTGTGTTGTCGCGTGACTTTTCCGAATTCCCAGTTTGAGAGTCCTTCGGTGTGAAGTCTCGTGGGCGTGGCAAGGTGAAGTGCGTACATTCCTTTGAGCGGAGATCCCAGATTGTTGGCTCCATATAGCTAGGGTGACATAGATACATTGCCACCAAACCCATTCTGGTTGATCCTTCGCCCCCAACTTCGAACAAAAAGCTACTTCTCACCTAATACCGCCCTTTTTAAATCAAAATTCCTACTTAGGAGTCCTCAAACCAAGTCGCAGACAGGAAGCACCAGTACTCCGGAAAGGCTTCTATTAGAGTTTATTTGGAAGTCTGTATTTAATTAGTGTTCCCCAATCCAACATATTCATTTCATATCATCTCATTCACCTTGTAGAAGCGTGAGGGAAAATGTTCGACTATACTCTTAGTTTTTTATTTCTGAACAATGTAGCCCTAAATACATGTTGGGTGTACTGCATGTAGAACCTCTCAGTTATGTCTAAAACGTTTTGATCAAAGTAATCCAATTAGGGATAAATATGGTATCTGATTTAGCCATAACCATCCGTCGATTTATAAGTTGATCGCAGCGGTTTCCTGGGCCACGACCATGCGCAACAGGTGTGTATCCAGTGACGCTGATCTATGTGCTTTTAGAAACAAATTCAATCAGCGCGGTTGCCATAACTAGAACACGGGTGAAACCGGTAGTGGGCTCACTGAAGTCAAAACCGAGTTTTCTCAGTTAATTACGGCCCAAAGAACCTGAATATTACAATTTTTTTTTTGGTGGGGGGGGGGTCTCAATTTTTTGTAAGATAAATGTTTTTAAGAAGGTGCAGATTTTTGGGAATCGACATTCGCCAGCGTTCCGAATGTTGTAGTTATATGTACTTGTTAACCCTTTGGAGATTGTCACGTAGGCGTTTTCAAAGAGGTGTACTGCTCGTGTGGTGCGCAAGGAGTTCACCTTAATTGTACAAAACTGTACACTAAAGAAAAAAAGACGCATTGAAAAGTGTTAGCAAAAATGTAACACTTAACATAAAATTACATAAGCGAAACCAATATGAACTATGAGTGCAACGTTTTCTTCGAGCGCCACAGTACATATGCGTCTACTTTGTAGTGTGTCTCATGGAATTATCATCTCAATTCAAGCACGGTTTTGGGGTCAATGCTTGTCTACATATTTACCAATTAAAAAAATATATTGGGAAAGTTCTTGAAATCAAAGATAGCCCGAACGGCAATCCTTGGTAGATTTTTCTTTCTATAGACGCAAGCGTAAACTTCCGTTTCTCCACTTTTCGGGGATGACATGTTTGACCGCTTGCTATTTCCTCACTTTTAGAATAAAGCTATATGGCTTTTTGTGACACTCTTGAAATAGATTTCATTATGCTTAAGATATTGGAGTATTTTCATATTCCTAAATTACCAAAAAAGGAACTGTCGAACTGTTACCCTTTGGGGATGTTCGGCAAATTTTGGCAAGTTCCTACGTATGGCATATTTAAATGTTTCAATAAACTTGACACAAGAAAAAATAATAAACATAGCTCTTTGTAATTAATACAAACTCAAAACTCTCGGTTTAAAATGAAATTATATGCTAGCGGCGCTCAAGCCAACGGAAAGGGACACTGCTTTCACAAGTCATAAAATGCCAATCATGAAACCTACATGATTGGCGTGCCGTCTGCTAGCTGCTACGGAGTTTTGTAGTCAGTGGACTTGGGAGCGCAGCACAAATCGATCGGTGAGCCCGTAGTCACCGGACGGCCGGTGTGTGCCCCGCATGTTAGCTCATTTTGCGATTGATCGGAAATAGACCCTTAACAGGATGATGCAATTGCACATTTTTTTAAAGTCGCGTAGCCAGAAACATTTATCTTTCACAACGAGGTGGAGGCGAACCCATCACCGAAACATTAAAACATCATTGAAGGAACTACTCGACTCTCGTGTTTAGTAAATTCGTACCACTCAGTCGCTTCTTCTTGCTTTAATCCTGAAAAAAAAAGAGTTTGCCAACGCAAGATGAAGAAGTGACAGCCGTATTTCACCCACGAACTTCTCTCTAGAGCACGAAGCTCTTACTGGGGCGACGTTAGCGCCCCAGTAATCTCCGCGGACATCCCTCAAGATGGAGTCCACTGCCCAATAAACCCGACAAAACTAGTCCTTTTTTTTTCTTACGTGCATTTGTCAGTGTTTGCAAACAGCGGGATAATGGCTCCGGGCGAGGACTGTACTCTTCGTCACCTTACAATAAACCGGAGGGGACGCTACGAGCCATCGAAGTCGGTCTAATACTGTGTGAGTGTCACGTGGCCTTTCCGGAGTGAGCGTGGTTACGCGCGGGATACGCAAAGTCACGTCGTGCGTTCAAAGTGCTGGGATTAGTCGTACCGTCAGCTTCTGTGTCCGCGTTCGGAGTGGTCGTCGTCTGCCATCTCGCATCATTTCCGGGCTGTCCACTCCCAGATATTTGTACTTTTCTACGTGTTCTATCACTGTGTCCTCTATCTTCAGGGGTTCCCCTTCTCATCGTTGAAAACTATTATACCCGACTTGTTCCTACTGAATTTTAGTCCTAAACTGTCCCCTTCCTTGCTGGAAATCCTAATCAGTTCCTGTATTGTCTGACGACTTTCTGATACCGAGTACAATGTCTACGGTGTTTAAGACAATGTTCTTTTCCTTTGCATGTGTCCTTTAAGGAAATGGGAATACAGTTGCCTCGAATGTTCCATCCGTAGATGAGAAATGTATTCAAAGCTATACAACAACTATACTCCGTCCACCCTTAAGCTGAGACTGGAGCCAATGCCATAAGCACAAAAGCCCGTGATCGCTGCGTTGAAGCATTCGTC
Organism: Ixodes ricinus; assembly: GCA_037355805.1. NCBI lineage: Eukaryota > Metazoa > Arthropoda > Arachnida > Ixodida > Ixodidae > Ixodes > Ixodes ricinus. The sequence continues at coordinate 36,261 of JAZHYW010017123.1, read as the reverse complement.
CGCAGAACGAGCACTCGCGCATCGAATACAGTTCTCAAAGCCAGGAGCGAGGGTTAGCTCGAGCTTGTAGCTTTGGCTGCAGCCTCAGCTTAAGGGTGAACAGAGTATACCCTGGGCTGTGGGACATTTAGCATGGAAGACGCCATGGTTATCCACAAAAACACGCTAATACGATGCTCATTCAAATTTTAAAAGAAATATAGGCGGCGATCGAACCTAGGATCACTGCCAGAAGCGGTCGAAGATTTCAATTTCATACTTACATAATCGCGACTGCATCGACTGCTAGGATTCGCAGACGAAGCCCAAGCTAGTCCACCCGGAACCGACGCCACAGCAATCCCTTCGCAAGTAGCATACAGAAGTTAGACTATTTTTGTGTCTACTCATTATTATCCTCCAATCAAGAGCCTGGCGCTACGAAGTCCAACCCGTATCTATACCCTACGGTATCCTTCCAATCAGGGCGCATCCCTTTCACGTCCGAAGCACCATTTGAGCAAGAAGCAGACAGACTTGTTTGGAGTAGACATTAAGCTAACAAACTCCAAGTCTGTAAACATTGCAAAAAAGATATGATGGCGGAAAGAGGAAGGAGATTAAGGGAACGGTTCCGGGTAATTTAGAGAGGTCAATGATACTTCAAGGAAGAAGAAAGAATAAAACAATTAAAACTGGGACAAAACGACACATCTTTCAGCTAGCAACGGACGAGTAAAAATTTTCAAATAGCGAGCAGCCGACTATACTCGGAGGGAAAGGAAGGAGAAGGAGAGAGAAGGGAGATAAGAAATGCGAAGTGCAAGTCAGAGAGGGGGTTAATCTCGATTTTAAAATTCAACCTCAGTTTTCGTCAACAGCTCCTCGCTGTTGAAAATTTACTCGTCCGTTGCTAGCTGAAAGATGTGTCGTTTTGTCCCAGTTTCAATTGTTTTATTCTTTCTTCAACTTGACTTTAACACGTTTTCTTCCCAAACACAATGATACTTATCTCTGATCTTTTGGACATATGACAATCCAGAGCATTGCAGAAGAGCGCAAATTTGTGATCTCGTTCGTTTCGTACCACTGCCTATGCGGTTAGAAAGCGAGGGAAGAAGAAACCCGTGCGCCTGGCGACGCCAGAACACCGTTGCTCCACGACTATTGACTGCTGAGTCAGTCAGCAGGTTTTCTAGCCTACTGAACTCGTCGAACGAGCTAGTACGCAACGCTGTCCCACGTCCGGCGCTTCGCGGCCGAACGTGTTCGAAGAGGCAGTGTCGTAGCCTCCTATATGAACAGAACGGCGCAGATCGCCACGAGCGGCCGCCGAACGGCAAAAAACGATGAGCAAAACAGACACCTTGACAGCAGAATACGACGGCGGGCTTCTAGTTTTCCCCGTCTCCCTCTGTTCCTTTGGAAACATTAGCTCAATTTACAGCCCACGACCCACAAATCACGCCACTCATTATGAGTATCTTTTGTTTCATTAGAATTTAAATATATCGAGCGTTCATGTAAGGAAGTGGAAATTGAGTTTTTCGCCTGGCGTAGATAGGCTATGATTTGCACAGCGCCAGACTTCGTGAGACTGCTATGCGTGGTTTGGACAGTACGCGAAACTCCAAGAACATGACGTTACCTAAACAGGATATAAAATCTGAGAAAGACAAAATTTACTGTAATGAGCCGGCGTCCACCAAAAGGCATGATATTGTCAGGTGCAGACTTGGATTGTGACGTATCTGGCATTTAATTAAAAAATACACACAATTGTATGAATACATTGTTTTTTTTTTTGGCTTGCGGGACAACTTGTTATTACTTTTACTGATATGAATATCATAGGCATCCACAACCCTAGTGTTTGTTTCGAGCATCATTAGATGAAAACGTCGCCCATCAAAAAAAAAAGAAACTCGTTTTACTTGACTATTTTGTGATTGGAATGAGCATCAAGCATAACAAGCTTTCAAGCTGTTCCATCCTATCCGCTAGCGTAGAAATGCCTACAAAGCTTGAGCTTTCTGTGGTGCATTTTTCTTGGTTGAGAAACACGGTTCTGTTTTCTCATGAACTCGATATTCGTGGTATAGCGAGCGACAATATATATCAGACGTAATTTGAGGATGTGCCATATGAAGGTAAAATTTATCATGGCATTCTGTGAGTGGTTAATATAATTAACTTTCTGTTTACGATTAAGGTGTTAGTCTGCAATCTAGCCTCTACCAATTGAGCAATGTTACACATATCAGTACCGATGCCGTGAAAAATCTGGATTGTATTTTTCCTTGCTGAAAATATGAGCGACATTACGTATAGCTCCAGTGTCCATAACTCCTGCCCCAGAGTTGCTTAAGAGTTTTTTTTTAATCATTTTGCTGGTCGCTGAGTCATCTACTCTTACTTACGTAACTGATTATCATTCCAGCGGGTGGCTGAGCTGAAAGGCCCTATTTCTTTTAATGAGAGCTCGAAATATTGGGAGTGGCAATGCAAAGAATGTTGAGTATCGGCTGCTTTTTTTTGTATAAAAAAGGCATTACGCACTTATAAGGCAGTTCTATGCAGGAAGATGGGGTATTTTCTATTTGTTTTGTTATCTCAATTGTAGCAATTTTCGAATTTAAAACTCAAGGTTTCATCCCTTTGAAGTTCATTGTTTTGTTCCATTTTTAAAAATACGCTAATGTTTGAAATGATTATCTGGATAAAGATTCAGGCATTCGTTATATATTTTTATACAAACAAAATTCCTCTGACCGAACAAATGTCTTGCTCTATTTTCAGAACACAGTGAATGAAAATAGTGATCTGCGGCGCTTCGCCATGTTACATTGTGTATTAGTATTCTGCTTTTCAGGCTTGAGTTAGTCAGACTAAAAGGGCTGTCATTATAGTAGTCCAATTATTTGTAATCCGTTATTTTAGAGGCATGTAAATATTTTTATTACATTTATTACAGAGTGATCAAAGGTTATTATCTTCACTTTTTTGAACTACTAAAATAACATCGTACTGATTGAAGTTTTTCCCCTCGTTTTGGTTCTATCGTTTTTTGTGTGATTTTTCCGTAATAAAAAATTTCTAAACTCGAATTTTCCTGACGGGAGGATATATCGAAAATCTTTATTATATTATTCTAATCCACAAGGAGAGCATGAAAAGTCCCATAAATCGAGAAAAAGTTTATTCTCACTTTGTTGCTAAGTTGAAACATGCTCATCCATAATTCTGAATCGTTCATCGAAATTCATCTCGATCCCTACGTTTCAGTTTCATCTGGCGCAGGCGATAAACGTTTTATTTGAGGACAGTTTGTCTCTAGCGTCGATACCCGAAAACAGCAAAGCCAAGATAGGCCTATTGCCGGTGTCCATCAATGATTTAACAATTGAAATCGATACATGAGCATGTTAACTTCTGTGCAATTTGAAATTGAAAGTTTTTTCCAGCTACATTATGCGTTGGTTTCAAAAATGAGAATATGCGTTGTGTCCGTCAATAGGTTCACAGATCCTGTACTCGCGCAGGAGTTCGCGATTCAGGAAAGCGATGAACTACTTTCGACAATTTGCCATACGCGCCGGTGGCGGAGTTCGACTAAGTGTTGTAGATGATCACATAGCGGGAAACAGCAATTATCACAAGAAAAAGTTGCTAATGCACCTGCGAGCGTACTGATTGCAATTGCTAGTGCGGTGTGGAATTACAAATGGAGTTCCAGGCAATAGTCGAGAATATGGCGTTGGAAAACATATTTATTTTACCCCCATGGAGCAGGAGTTTGCAAACATTACCTTTGCAGGATTCCGTGGAAGGCTATAGTCCCGGAAGAGCCCGATGTTAGTCGTGCACCTCGAAAACCGAGCAATGGGTAACCTGAAGACCGGGAGAAGTCTGTGGCTCTAATTATGTGTTTAGGAGTTGTCACACTTCGACGTTGTTCTACGTATAACTAGCATCAGCGAAGAGATGGCTAGAGCTGAATTATCATTTGATGTTACTGAAAAAGGGACAGAGTAGAAGACTGTTGGACATCAGAAGGATTTGTAGAGCAGCAATATTCTCTTCCACATTACCTCCGACCGCGCTGTTACAAAACAATGGATCCACCGACAGTGCCAAAAGCGTCTCTTCATCTGCCTTGGGTGTCCCATCAAGGTATCAACCACGTAGCGTGAATGTAACGTTATCCCCGTGGATTGCCTTGTTGGTGAGTAGAGGCACAAAACGACGATAGTTATGACAATACACCCTGCACTGCTTGATTGGCATCATTTGATAAGGCTACGGTAGAATTCTAATGTGAAGTGGAATGCCATGGAAAACATCAGGCGCAGATGAAAATTACATCTTACTAAAATCGACCGAGAGACATGCGTGTATTTTTCTATTGGGCTGTTCCATTTAGAAGAGTTCCGGCACAGTCTAACGCCTGACATGGAAAGGGCATAAATATCGTCACCCTGCGTGTTCACATGTGACAAAACTTGATTGCTGTCATACCTGGCGTTTTCGTAGCCGGGTAACGTCTCCATGATTGGGGACGCGGCAACATTTCCAGCACGTGATGAAATCCACTTGAGCCAATGAGATTCACCGGAAATTTTAAACTCGGTGATGACAAGCGTCCATTTGCGGCCATTGCACAATGGTGCCACAGTATATTTTTTATTCATCTTCAATGGCTTGCGTAGTCACCTGATCATTGCGATACAAATCATGTACTCATCGGAGTAACTTAGAGCACTGTGCATAAAAAAGATTGTAACGATTCTTAGTGATTTAACAGCAATATCTTGGTTTTCACACTCTACATTGTCAGAATTATTGCAGCAATTTAAAAATCGTTTAATGTCGATAGCTCCATTGAGCATTTGCGAGTCCAAACACAACTCTACACACCTTATCACAACAAAATATACTTTTAATAACCTCGTCGAATAATTCCAATTGTCTGTTCAATCCAAGCCGGCAAAATAAACATATATCTTGGCACTAAACAAATTATATCCTGTAATCTAAGAACAACACAATTCGTGAGTTATCATTGCATTGGGGATTGAAGACCATATTTATTCCACTGATGTCAGATTACATAGAATGTAAATGCAACATTTGATTTTGAATTCGAAAGTCTTTAAAAGTTTACTAGTTGGTAATCTCATGCATGACTGGAACAGCGTGTATATATAGTCACATTTACAGGCACATAAGAAGGTTTATTGCGTGCCTTTAAGTGTGACTGCATATCCGCGCTGTTCCTCCAAGCTTTAAGATTAAATTTTTTTTGTTCGTCTTACAGGGTTTGCTGTATAAGTTATTGAACCTGTCTTCAGAACTTTGGGGAACGAGAAGTGAAAGCACCACATTCACTCTGGGCTATGTGTACGACGCAGAATTTATTCACAAAAAGAGCGTGGGCGTGATGCTCATCGAAAGGTTGACGTGAACCTAGATCGCTGCGCAAGCGGTCGATAATTATGTTCACATTCATTAGACAAATCGCAACTGCGCCGAGTGCTTTCCACTCTAAGAAAATCGGTGCGGTACAAAGTGCCAGGTGGAACATGCACCATCTTCCTGAAAGATGCACTCTCCCGCTTACCTGTTATGCAATTTCGCACCGACAATAGCATCCGCTCATCCATACGGCACAAAGTATCGCCACGCATACGCGCTTGTGCTTGTATTCTCTTGTTTCTGCTTGATAGGAAATGGAGCTGTCCTAGCTCGGTGCTAGGCAGATTTATACGTTTGTTTTAGGCCGGTACTGTCTCCAAGTTAGATCCTGTGATTAGATTTCAAGCTAGAGATAACGCAGAGCTATCGGAATCTGCCTGGACCAAGGGCAGGGATAGCATCCACTGCACTATCTGTTTGGTCGACCTCCAAGAGAATACAGTGACAATAACTCGTTGTGTCTCATGGTTGATGCTCTGAAGAAAAGTGCAGTGAGGTCACCTCTTTGCTTACGCTTCACTTTCTTTTCTTGCAGAGCGTGAAGAAAAGTGTGTATCTCAAAAAGAATCCCTTATCCTCGACTCCGTTGTCTGAGTGTGGGTAACCGTAGGAACGTGATCTGTGGTGAAGGTTTTCATGAACGATTTTGAGTAGGCTCTGCTTCCGGCCTAGTTTTGTGTGCCAGAATTTTCTGTGTGTTCCTTTGTGTAGAATCTTTGTGTGCCCAAGATATTCATAGGATGTATTTGCCACCGTGTTGGATTCCACCCTTCTCGTTTTGTTTGTAGTGGTTGTCTTCAGTGCCCGTGTCGAGATATATCTCAGATAACATATTTTAAGTCCGGTATTTTTTATAGCGCTAAAATCGCAATTTCTTTTGCAATATTGACAGCCCGTTCCGGATTAATTCTAGAATAAGGCAGTGCTTATAGTTTTCCAGTATTCCGGGAGAAGAATTTCGAAATGTTATCGGCAGATTCCGCCATACTACGATCAATGAAGAACTCGAAGGTAAATACTGACTTTTCTCTCCCGGTGATTTAGAAAACACGTTTTATTGACACTTACGTTGATACATATTTTGTAGACATAGTTTCGTAACGTTTCCATCGGCATTGCGTTTCCGATCTGCCGCTTTGAGGTGACATCTGGGGATTTCACAGGGACAGTTATCCCAGATGTTCCACGGCATATCTTCAATTTTCGCGATCTGGGACGACCCAATACAAGAAAAAAGAGAAGCTAATATAGGAATGTAGAGCTGTCTATAAAACACGCGTATCGATGACGTCGTCTGATGAAAGGATTGCTCGCCACGTGGCGATTGCTGGTATTTTGGGAAGAATTCTGTTGCTGAAATAGACACTACCTATGACTCACTCCCGGTTCTTTGTTTGTTTAGTAATTTCAAATAGCTTGTAAAATTTCTCATATCAATAAGGCTTTGCAAATGTGTATTTGTTTAGCGGAATAGGCTGCGACAAACTTGAAAATTATCCGTGTGTCTGTTTATCTGGTCTTTGTAGTCAATGTATGCATACATTTTTTAGCAATTTAAATGGTTTTATGAAGTTAGTTATGAGCGGGTGCAGTGAAAAGGTGTAGAATGCGACCGGGGATCTTGTTGCTGGAATGCGTGTACTTAGAACTTTGCAATGTTGTCGTTGGCGTCCATGGTAAATTTGCCACTTCGATGGTTCGCTGGTATTCTCCTCGCGTCTCTAACAGAGGTAGCATTGCACCTTGGACTTGCGTCGCAATGCGGACACGGCTGTGCCGAGCACTTCAATTCTTCTGACCAGGCGTAGTCACATCTGAAATTTTGCCAATATCTGACGATTAGCTTCTGCTGATGATGGCAGGCCCAAGGAGCCCACTAAAGATGACTCGACTTTCAATATTGAGTTGATCATGAACTTGCTTGATGCCTTGCAGATCTCGTTGTGGGAATAATCCCCGCTGATGCACATCTCTTCGATGATGCGGATGCGCCCGTCTCGTCCGGGAGCGCCCAATGCAGATTCGGCGACAGAAGTTACATCGCGCGCTCGTGGAATTCGAAGCATGGCGTTACTTCTGGTGCCTATAATATTTCTATCGATTCGATTTCTCCTCTTTTAAGTGTTGTTTTGTCTCTTCGGATCTCTGTACCTGATTCTCCTTGCTTCAAACTTTGCTGCGCTCTCTGTCCGCAGCCCCAGGCCGTGCGCCTTCAGGTTTATTTGCAACAGTCGTTGCTGTTCGTCGCGCAGCCGAACACAAACGACTTCAGCATTACTCCGAGACGTTGTCGTCGAGCAGGAGATCAGGCTTCGCCTGCGGAACCTGCGGTGTTGGTGCTAGCCAGACTGCCGCTAGGTTGCTGTCAGAACCTGAATTGTGAGTCGGCAGAAGCTTAGCTCGATTGCCGACTCGCTGGTCTCGCTGAAATCTCGTCCTGCTGAAAGCCCATGGCCGCGGGTCAAAGAATACCGCCATGAGGTCAAACTGAACTCACGAGCCCATGGTGACCAAGGAGTTTGTCTGCAAAGGGTCAGCAGTAGTGCTTCCTTTGCCTACATCTGTTTATTTCGTAGAATCCGATTGCTCTGCTTGTTTTAAATATACACCACGAATTGTTTTCTTCCATTTCATTTGTGTTCCGGTTTATCTCGTCGCCAAAGTGTGATGTATCAAGTGATAAGACCTGTTGCAGCTGTTAGCCGCCTGACTCGTCTGTTTTATCATGGCCTGATTGCTGCGTTTTCAAATAAGTGCGTTTTCAGTATCGAGGACTCGTGTAGCCTTTATAATCTGCCATTTGCTATAGCTATGCAGATATTGGTCATAAATGGACTACGGTATACATCTATTGGTTTGCGCTTTAAGTGACGCGCGCTTTGAGAGCGGTGCACGGGGTGCATATGTTCCTCCATTGATGTAGAAGAGGTGTAGCCGTACACCATTAATATCTGTGTCTTGAGTAAGATTTATGTAGAGAAAGATGTACATGTGCGCCACACTAACGGGTGTTACCTATTTTGGGGTGCATACATTTTAAGGGTGTATGTGACAAGGCCTATACTTCTATGGGTGTAATTCATTAAACTCTTTATTTTAGTACTCAGAGAGCAGTCTCGGAAAGGACAATTTTGTGAAAGTCGAAGGTAGCCTAGGTACAGGTCTACTGAATATTATCTTCCAATCAGAAGCTTGATGCCAGACGTTCAACCTTCGTGTATGTTCGCGTTTTCCAATAGGGGCGCAGTGCTTTGATTACAGGAGCACTATCTAAATAAGAAGAGCTGCGGTAGATTGAATTGTCAGTCTGCTGTGAGAGACTACAAAACATAATGGCGGCAAGAGGTATATGTCAAAGGGTGATTGGGAACGTGCGTCTTCTTTCGCAATATAATATAGGAATACGCTGAAAGTGCGCAGATCCATTTCGTTTTCGCTCTACCATAAATCATACAGATGGAAAAAGAGGGATGAAACAAGTCAACAACGATTAAGAAGCATATAACCTTTGGACCTTCAGTACCGGTTTCCAACAAGTTAGAGGTCGAGTCGCATCGGCGTTTCGATGTCGGATCGGGGTGTTGGACAACAGAACTGGGGTGTGAAGTTTAGGTTTGCCTGAATTTCGTTTATTTTACGAGTTAACGAGACGACCGTGTTTTTGAGCTCTCATTTGTTTCCAACTAGAAGGTTTCATTTGCTCATGAACTACTATACATTGTGAATCTCATTGGCCTAGATATATCGAATGTTCGAGGAATGAAGAACTGTGATTTGACTGGCTCAAAATTTGGCAATATGCAGAGCTTACAGATTTTGAGAATGTTGTGCACCAGTGGTTTTGGGATTATACCGCATCGTTTTAAGAACTTGACGTCCCTAGACAATTTAGTGTAGCAGAATTTTCAGAGCCGACGTCCACCAAACCTAATATTTTCAAACAGCGCTCAGATTAGACGCATGTTGCATTTATATCGGTGAAAAAAAAGAAAAAAAAAACTGGTCAGCAAGAAATGGGTGGTTTTTGATTGTGACAAGTTTTATTTTATTTCAACGCAAAGAATATTCATATGTCGAGAGTCTCAATTTTTTGTTTTGATGTTACAAGTAGGTAAACATACAAGAATCGTCTCAAATATGTTTTTCTTAAGTAAATATTATGTTACCAGTCTCGCGTCTCAATTTTCCAAGGTCACCTTCATTAAAGTTCGAGCTTTGCGATGCGTAGTTGACTAGCGGTCACGGTTCTCTTTTTCATCAACCTATATTTCGGTCTTATGACGTCACATAATGTTTATGGGGACAAGCTTGACAGATTTACGTTTCCTAATGAAAATTAATTGCAATCTAGCATTACGTTGGCATGATATAATAAATGGCGTCTTGCTCGTTTTCCTTGTTGAAAATAATAGATGGCCAAAACGTTTTCACTTTAATCCAAGGTGAGTTCTACAATTATCTTCATAATTTCGTTCGTTAATAGTAATTCTATAACATTTTGGCTACAATGGCCAATGTTGATGCCGGTCTTACAGTGGCTGAGAGTGGCCATGCATTGGGCAATGCTGATGGCTGATGGCCAGTGTTGGGCGGTTGCCAGTCACTGCCAGGTTCACCACTCATTTGGCCAAGGATTATTGGGTTGTTATTGGCTGATGACTGGCCAATTTCTGTGCTGCTTTAAATTATTTACCAATGGAACATCATTCCAGTGTCGGGTTTTCATGTCCCCATTGCTTGACAGGAGCCAACATTCTGGAGTTGAACGCAAAGAATACTACTATCTGCTACTTTTTATAAAAAAAAAATAAAACAAAGACATGCAGACAGGTATGAGATCGATATATTTTTCTATTGTCATTCTCTGTTTTGATACCATGCAATCAAGACTCAATTTCTTTGTTTTTTTATTTGAAAATTGCTCTGTCTGTTCATTTTTAAAAAGAAAGTTTGAAGCAATAGTTCCATGCGATGGATTCGCAGCATTGTTCCGAGTATTCATTCAAATTGAATCTCGGAAATCTTGTAACCTTCTTTACCTAGTATTGTAAGCGCTGTGAAAGAAGAGTATGAATTGGATAGCTGCCATGTGTTATTTGGGAAGTGTCAATTTTAGTACAACCTGTTTTGTTATCATTATGCGCAGTAACATGACGTATAATCAGCTACTTTGGAGTATTTTGAAATGACAATGTGTTTCAGTGATGTCGAAACAGTACTTATTATTTCATAAAGTATTGTATTGGTTACTGATGCACTTTGCTCCTGGGTCAAGGAATTCAAACGTGGCCTGGCGCGAAGATGGTTTCCTATTTTGGAGTACCATGAAAGGCAGTTTTTCCGGTTGGACAATAAGAGACAGCACTCCACTAAGCTAAAATTCCAGTCGTCTTAAATCTGACGTAAATGGAAAGTAGGTTACTTTTAAAGTGGAGAATTGTTTTCACCAAGTAATTGAACTGAATACTTTCCACTAAGAGTAATAGTAATCTAATTGATCTCTTTCGTTTAGTAACGTCAACAAGATTACTTGGGTGACATATACGGTTATAGCAATCAGTATTTATATATACATTATTTGTTAAATATACAGATCATTGTCTTGCCTGAATTTAGCCGTCAATTTGCCTGCGACTCCTCTCTTTTCCTCTGAGTGAAAGAAGCTACTCTACTTTCTCAAACTTCATTTCGTTAAATATCACCATCTATTTATAGAGAGCTGAGTTAGAACTTGCTATTCAGCGTAATATTAGCTGTTGAGCTACGTGAGGAAAGGAGTATTTGATATATTTATCACAAAGAATACTATAAATATAAAATGAGCTTAAGAAGAAAAAAAACAATCTGATCTTTGATACATCTCCATGTCTGATGAAACTAGAAAAAGAAATAAAGAGCCGATAATTCATTGTATTTCTTCACGAGCCACCTGACCACCGTTGCCTCATCAAGCGCTCGACTCTGAGCAAAGAGTCCTTCCGCTCGATTGACTCACGGATATCAATGCTATTGCCCTTATATCATTCTCGAGCTTGTAGAAATTTTGTTATTGTCTGGACGTTCAGATATGGCGCCACTTATACAAGCAAGGACCGAGAATGAAAGTTTTGCGCGGCCTATTTTGACCGGCGTCACAGTAATCGTAATGCTGATTGCGAGCCTTTTTTGCAAGCGAAAAGGTAGTCCTTCATTCATCAGTGTATTTAACAATATTGTATGCGTTACTGAAAAAACATGATATATGTTATTCGTTACTAGCAAATAAAACTAACAGCTATTGTTTTGAGCGTCAGTTAAGAAAAAGAATGTACATTGCCATGCGCTAGGCCGTAACTCAGGTTACGGTGGGCATGTTTACTCATGAATTAAGCACGTACAGCAGATTGAAAGTACAGGGCCAATGAGCATTATATTTTCAAATTTATGTTCATGGTGAAACCTAACATAATTACCTATTTAAATTTTATGGTTCCATTTAAATGCTTCAGAAACAGAGATGATGTTGTATAAAACAAAAAAAGAAACTCAAAAATTGTCTTTCGTTTAGAAACATGAAAACGTATTTTCTTATTTTGGGGAGAATATAATGAAAAATGTAGCTGCTGTTATTGCCAGAAATTATAAATTTGCGGCTACTTATATGTTTCTGTAAGGCGTGTTATTGGGAATACTGCTACAGTGCCTGTAAACTCCCCTTACGGCTGCATGCTACGAATACCCCAATGTAGAGGTATTTATACAATAATATAAGGGTATATTTGTTTATGCTTGCATTTCCGCAGGCTGCTGTTTAAGTAGTATTTGGCAAGCGTAATCGAATATTGATCGGGCATGTTTCTGGTTCCTTTCGTCATTATAAGCGTCGTTGCTGGCGATATTAAGTCGCTAGAATTTTATTGGTGGATAAAATTACATTGTGAAAATGACAGCGAGAAATACAAAATTTTAAAAACGTTTCATGTTTCATATAGGGATGTTGTTTATTTAAACATCCATAGTTCTTCTTAGGCGCTTAGGCGCTTTCATTGTTTATGTAATAGTCATTATTCACGTTGTAAACGGGCCGCTACTGCATGATCGAACACTGCGCCGCTTATTTACGTTGTTGCCCGACTGTCGACAGAAATTTCCCGGCCGAAAGAAACGCCTATTTACATAGCATGCGACGTCATTCAAGCCATGCCGGTTTTATGCCTCGTTAGTTTCATTTTCGTGGTTGAAGAAAAATATACGTAAAATATTATCCATACCCAGAAATAGTGACCCTTGCAATTAATGAATTGAATATTTGAGGCTAATAAATTTTATATTTCTTTTCGAAGGTCTTGAGATCAGAAGCTCCATTAAATGCTCTTCGGTTTGGTTAAGATTAAGGTATCTATTTAGCATGAAAGAAACGTATTTTGGCGCTTCGTCATTCTTTTAAAACGTGCATACCGTAGAGAATGGCTTTATCTCTAATATGCAGGAAAAATGATAGCACTTCACATTAAGTGAATGCGTTAAAAGTAATTACGATCTATTACTGTTACGTACATTTCAAAGAGGATTACTGCTATTATTTTTGTATAAAATCTCCATAGAAAGATAGATAGTTTCATCCAGGGCTATCATTGCGAGAACATAAATTCATTGCTGGCTTTGCAACGACAATAGCAGTGCCAGGTCGGTCAGGATATACTGCTCCGATGTAGGTATACGTTTGATAAACACCGTAAACGTATACGACGCGTTTTCAACTGTTGCCCTGCGAAATCTAGTTGCATTTGCTGTAGATATCGTGGTCGGGCGGGAACGAAGCCATTTAAAGTAGTATTTTGAGGGTGTTCTGAATTGATACTTATCCAAAGGAAGACATGTTATTATAGTTCTTAATAAATTTCGTTGTCTGTTCCTCTGTCTGCACTCGTTATTTTTTTTATTAATAACTGCTGTTCCGGTGCCTAATAACTTATAGTGTTCGCAAGAGTTCTGAGGCTTTCTCATAAGGTACTTCCTGACGTGAGAGCTGCGTTTTGTGGAACACGTATTACTGTTCCAGCTTCCGGAGAAAGGACAGACGCGAAGCAGGCTAGTCTGCGTGCTACTTTGCGGATTGCTGTATTGAAAAAATGGGCGCCCTTGTCGGGGTGTGTCGCTCCGTGAAACGCAGTTCATACAGTCGCGATTTATTTTATTAAATACGCACCGTCAACTGTTTCAGGCAAGGACGCACTGTTCATTACATTGCTGCGGACGTCATTTTTATTAAAAAAATACTTACTGCAGGTAAAACATGGACGTTAATAATCATGACAGCTAGACAACTAAATGATGTGCCTATTACGTCTATGCATTTTCATTCCGACCCTTGAGTTATGACCTTCAAATAAATTTTATTTATTTATAAGTTCCAGGCGGACTCCTGAATTTGTTTTATTTGGCAAGTGAGTGAGCATTTGTCTCGTTAAGACACAATTTGGTAATGCTATGCATGGGTAAAAGAGATTCAGCAGCTATTTATTACGATGGATGATATTTTTATTATTTAGTCTTCAGCCATGGAACACCTGGGAAGACTCAAATATGGAGAAGAAATTCTAGAAAATATATCACTGCGCTAGCAAGTTCTGGTAGTATCTGCGACCTATTTGGGTCAGTCACTACTTAGTAAGCCCATGTGCCGGCATAACGCCATTCATTGTCGCTCTGATCATTCTGAGTTTCAGCCAATGAAGGGAGCTCCCCACCATAAGGTACAGATGGTCACAAGATGCAGATGCACCGCCAGCAAATTCCAAGCATTGAGGGCAAATATGTTCTACAATATACTGGACCTAATTCATGTGATATTCTGGCTCGCAGGATGACCGTCGGCCATCACGTGAGAGTTTACCTGACAATCGTGTAAGCACGTGAGTAGGCATGACACTACCAATGTCATGCTTATGACGTCACTCGAATGAGATCTTATGCTGCCGAATGCCACCTAATCTACAAATAATCCACAATAAAACTCACGTTCCTCTCGTTCGGTTTTCGCAAGATGTAATTTCTCTACTTTTATTTCTCCTCAACGATCCGACAGAGCGAGTGAAGCAGCAGCGTAAAAGTGCACCGTGATGGCAATCGTCGTCTTTCTGCGCTTGCTATATCACAGGTTAGACAAATCAAGCACATAAAAAGCGTAAGATGACGCCGCGTCAACTTTGGGAGATTCGTTTCGCCGTGATTTTTATGAAACGCAGAAAGACGACGATTGCCATCACGATGCACTTTTTACGCTGCTTCACTCGCTCTGTCGGATCGTTGAGGGGGAGAAATAAAAGTAGAGGGAAATTACATCTTGCGAAAACCGAACGAGAGAACGTGAGTTTTATTGTGGATTAGTTTGTAAGATTGGATATGTAAAAAAAAAGAAAAAACAATCCTGGCGCAAAAAAGCGTTCGATAAAAAAGCGGCATAAAAGGAATCTCATTCGAGTGACGTCATAAGCATGACGTGGCCAAGGTGGTCATGTGGCCTTTACCACTTCACGTGCTTACGTTGTCAGGTAAACTCTTCACGTGATGGCCGACGGTCGTCACGCGGCCAGGCTAATCACGTGAATTAGGTCCAGTATGTTGTAGGGGAGACATGTTGCCCTCCAATTATAGCGGAATTTGCTGGCGGTGCATCTCCATCTTTTGTGACCATCGCAATGCGTCCCCGCCCCAGCATGGTGGAGGCTCCCTTTCATTGGCTGGCTCAAGTGATCAAGTGACCACAGCGACAATGAATGGCGTTCTCATGCGAAGTCGCAGTACGAGTCTCGGCACATGAGGGCTTGCACCCAAATTTAGTGACTGACCCAAGAAGATGCTCTATGGGTGCAACCTTTGCCAGATACTACCAGAACGCTAGCACCATTTTACAGCAATTGATATATTTTCTAGAATTTTATAACTACTCCATATTTACGAGTCTTCAGATGTTCCATGTTTGAAAGACTTAAATAATAAAAATATACTTACTTTTTGAAGATCATCCATCGGCATGACTCGAAATAGCTGCTGAATCTCTCTTTTACACCCATGCATAGCATTACCAAATTGTGTCTTAGCCCGAAACAAATCCTTTCCACTCACTGTAAAACAAAACAAATTCAGGAGTCCTTACTAGGTTTTTATAAATAAATGTAAAACTATTTGAAGGTCATAATAATTCAAGGGTCGGGAATGAAAAATATCGAACACCAAGGTCAAAATGCATAGACGTAATAGGCATCATTTTGTTGTCTAGGCCTTTATGTCATGATTACATTAACGTCCATGTTTTACCTGCAGTAAGTATTTTTTTAATAAAAATGACGTCCGCAGCAATTTGTTCTTCTCCTGTGTAGATAAGAAAATCCTGAGGTCTTGAGGTCGAACCTAGGATCACTGCCTGAAGCGGTTGACGATTGCGTGTTTACAGCTAAATAAATCGCGACTGTATGAACTGCTACGTTTCGCAGACGACGCCTGAGCTGGGGCGCCCGGCACCGACGCCACAGCAATCCATCACTAAGTAGCACACGAACTTAGCCTGCTTTCGCGTCTGTCCTTTCTTACCCTCCAATCAGAGCTTGGAGTTGGGAAGTTCAACATTTGTGTAAACCAAATACATTGTTCCACAAAGAGCGCGGCTCTCACGTCAGGAGTACCTTATGAGAAAGTCTCAGAACTTTCTTGCAGTACACTATAAGTTATTAGGCACCAAGTTGTGAGACATTAATAAAAAAAAAATAACGGCAAGAGGGTGCGAGACAGGGGGAACGGACAACGGGTTATTAGGAGGGAGCGCTTATATTAACATGTCTTCCTTTGGATAAGTGTCAATTCAGAACACCGCACAAGCTCTGCAAATGTTTTCTTCGTTCCACCCGACCACGATCTACAGCCACTGCAGCAGACTGCAGGGACCTATTACACGGCAGTTTGAAAACGCGTCGTATACGTTTACGGTGTTTACATCAAACGTATACCTACATCGGAACAGTATATGACTCCTGACTCGATACTGGCACCTTATTGGTGGTTGCAAAGCCAGCTGTGGTTGTAGTTTATCGCAGTGATGAAGCCCTGGATGAAACGTATCTACATCTTTCCTATGGAGGACACGCACAAAAATATGCCGTGTCGCTCTTTTGAAATGTACGTGGCGGGCAATACAGAGATCGTGATTATTGCTTTTAACACATTCACTTGAAAATGTTAGTGCTTCGACTTTCCTGCATATTAGAGATAAAGCCCATTCTCTGCGACGTAAATTGCGCGTTTTAAGAATGACGAAGCGCTAAAGCTCGTTTCACTTAAAAGCTCTTTCGTGCATGCTAAATAAGATACGAGACGTTAGTGTTGATACTGATTCTTAAACCGAAGGAAAGCGTTTAATGGAGCTTCTGATCTCAAAACCTTTCAGAAAAGAAAATGCCGTAAAGTTTGTGAAAAGCCTCAATATTCAATTCATTAATTGCAAGGGTCGCTATTTCTGGGTATGGATGTATATTTTTACGTACTGGTTTCTTCCAACCACACCTTCTGAAGTGTGAAACTAACACGGAGAGCCCAACTATCGCGGAGCGTAAAATACTGGCATGGCCCAGAATGACGTCACATGCAAGCTATGTATAGGCGTGTTTTCTTCGGCCAGGGGGCGCGAAGGTGCCGGTATACTCCTAAGACGGTCAGACGTAGCGCTTCCATCGAGCATAAAGCGCCCCAGCAGTGTTCGATCATGCACGAGTAACGGCCGTTTACAAGCGTGAGTCAGCATTTGTTCACACGTAGTAAGAAAGCGCCTAAGCGCCTAAGAGAACTATGGAATGTTTAAATAAACAATAAAAATGCAGCTCGTGCTGTGTCCTATATGAAACATAAAAGAGCGTTTTTTTAGTTATATTGTTCTCGCTGTCATTTTCACAATGTAATTTTTATCCACCAATAAAATTCTGGCGACTTAACTATCGCCAGCAACGACAGAAAGCGTAATGACGAGGAACCGAAACGTGCCCGATCAATATTCGATTACGCTTGCCAGATGCGCTGCCCAAACCTCGAGAGCTACAGCCCTATGCCCCGGAAAATGCAAGCATAACAAATATGCCTTATATTCGTTATACATAGAATACACACATCTGCGTTGGGGTGATTCGTCCAACATGTAAGGTAATTTCAAGCCGATGTCCTGTTTGAAAGGGAGTTTACGAGACACTAGTAGCGGTGTTCCCAGTAACGCGTAAAGTACACGGAAAAGTTTTGAAACATTATGGGGTAACTTACTTGAGTTACTTATTTCGAGAAACGAGTAACGTAGCTACGTTTTTCATTATATATTCTTCCCCAAAACTTAAGAAAACAATTACCTGATACGTTTTTCATGTTTCTAGGCGGAAGACCATGTGAGGTTTTGAGGTTTCTTTTTTTGTTTATACAACATCATCTTTCTGTTTCTGAGCATTTAGGTGAGACCATAAGACAAATAGGTAATTATGTTAGGTTTCTGCATGAACATAAGGATTCTTGAAATATGTCGCTCATTGATACCTGTAACTTTCAATCTGTAACGCGTGCTAATTCATGAGTAAAAACGTAACACAAAAGTAACCTGAGTTACATTTTATCGGTAACGGTAACGATAACACGTTCTTTTTTCTTAACTGACGTAAAACGGTAACGCGTTGGTTTTATTTGCTAGTAACGAATAACATATATCGTGTTTTTTTTCGGTAACGCGTACAACATTGTTAGATACCTTGTTTGAGGATGAAGGACTTACCTTTTCGCTTACGAAAAGGCTCGCAATCGAGCATTACGTTTGCAATGACACCGGTCAAAATAAGGCCGCGCAAAAACTTCATTCTCGATCCTTGCTGAATATAGGATACAACTATATCTAGACCGTCCAGACGATAACTGCAAAGTTTCTACAGTTTTCTCGGGGGGCTGGTGCCAAGGACAGTAGCGTTAATTAATCCGTGGAACATCAATCGAGCGGAAGGTTTCTTTGCTCAGAGTCCGGCGCTTGATGAAACCTTGGGAATATTCGGGTGGCTCGTGAATACAATGAATTATCGGCTCTTTATCTTTCTTTTCTAGTTTCATCGAACTACGCAAATGGAGGATGTATGCAAAAAGATCAGGTGTTTTTTTTCTTCTTTAGCTCATTTTTATATTGTAAGTATTCTTTTTTGTGACATGAAATATATCAAAGCTCCTTTCCTCACGTGGCTCCGTGGCTTAATATATTACGCTGAATAAAGCAAGTTCACTGCTCAGCTCTCCTATAAATAGGTGTTGATATTTAGCTTGAAATGAAAGTTCGATACAGTAGAGTCAAGCTTCTTCCTCAAGAAAGAGGAAGAAGAGAAAGTCACGAGCAAGATTGAGCGGCTAGGATTCGAAGGCAAAGACAATGATCTGTACTTGATTTGTAAATAATGTATATATAAATACTGATTGCTATATGCGTATATGTCACCCAAGCCCAGTCTTGTTGACGTTACTAAACGAAAGGAATCAATTAGAATTACTATTACTCTTGGTGGGAAGTATTCAGTTCAATTACTTGATTACTTACGAAGAAAAACAATTCTCCGTTACTTTAAAAGTAACCCTTACTTTTCCATTTACGTCAGATTTGCAAAACGACAGATTTTTAGCCCAGTTAGAGAACGGGTCTTTGTTACTGTCTCTTATTGGATCAGAATAACCGGAAAAAAACCCTTTATTTTCATGATCCTCCAAAATAGGGAAACCATCTTCGCGCCAGAGATTACGTTTGAGGATTCCTTGTTAGAGGAGAGGAACCAAGAAAATTGCATCAGTAACCAATACTTCTAGCTCTTTATAAAGTAATAAAATTACTGTTTCGATCACTATGTAATAAATGCATTTAAATTATTTCAAAATTACTCCAAAAGTAGCTGATTACACGTCATGTTACTATACTTGTAATGATAACAAAACAGGTTGTACTAAAATTAAACTTACTTCCCCAAAATGTAACACATGGCGAGGCTATCCAGTTCATAAAACCTCCCTCTTCTTTCACAGCGCTTACAATACTAGGCAAGAAGTTTACCGTTTCCGAGGATTCAGTTTGAATGAAATACTCGAAACAATGCCTGAATCCATCGCATGGAACTATTGCTTCAAACTTAATGGCGGCATCTTTTTAAAATGAGCTGAACAGACAATTTTCAACGGCGCTACTTAAGAAATTGAGTCTTGATTGCATGGTATCAAAACAAAGCATTTACAGTTGAAGAATGAGCTTAATAGAAAAAATATATCCGATCTCGCTGCATAAATAAAACCTTTGTCTGCGTAATGCTTTGTTTATTTTTTTTTTTATAAAAAAGTAGCAGATAATTAATATTCTTTGCGTTCCACTCCAGATATTCCGAGCTCTATTCAAGCAATGGGACCTGAGCAAACAAACCCGACACTGGAATGATGTTCCGGTGAGTAAGTAATGGCCCCTAAGCAGCACAGGGATTGGCCAGTCATCGGCCAATGGCTGGCAATGGTCCTTGGCCAAGTGGCCGGACAGTGGCCAGAGACTGGCCGGTGACTGGCCTTTATCTGGCCATTGGCCACTGGCCACTGGCCATCAGCCATCGGCCAAGCATTGCCCAATGCATGGCCACTCTCTGGCCACTGGCCAAAAGACCATCCTGCAGACATTGGCCATTTAGCTTGGCCAAAATCCGTGCTGCTTGGGGGTACTGTCCCTGCAACGAGCGAAATTATGAAAATAATTGTAGGAACTCTGTAGTTAAAGTGAAGGCGTTTGAGCTATGCATGTGTCATATTTTCAGCAAGGGAAAGCAATCAAGATTTTGCACGGCACCATTTTGATATATGTCATCGCCAACGTGATGCTAGATTGCGAATATTTTCGTAAAAGGAAACGTAAATCTTTTAATCAGAAAAGGAGTGTCCCCATAAACATAGTATGTGACGATCACTAAGACCGAAATATGGAGTTGATGAGAAAAGAGAACCGTGTTTCTCAGACCGCGCTAGTCAACTACGCATCGCAGAAAGCTCGAACTTTGTGAGAAGGTGACGCTAGCGGATGGGATTGAACGCGAAAGTTTGGTAACATAATGTTACTTAAAGAAAAACATATTTGAAGAAGACGATTTTCTTTAGCAAGTGTTTACCTACTTTTAGTAACATCAAAACAAAAAATTGAGACTCTCGACATATGTGATGTTTGCATTAGTAAAATCAAACTTGTCCACAATCAAAACACAATTTTATTTCTTGCTGACCAGTTTTTTTCTTTTTTTTTTCACCGATATAAATGCAACATGCGTCCACAATCTGAGCGCTTGTTTTGAAAATATTAGGTTTTGGTGGACGTCGGCTCACTGAAAAATTCTGCTACACTAAATTATTATTTTGTAATCTAGGGAACGTCAAGTTCTTAAACATTCGCGTACTGTCCAAACCACTGGTGTCACATTCTCAAAATCTGTAAGCGTTCTGCATATCATAGAATTTTGCAGCCAGTCGAAAATCACGGTTCAATTCATTCATGAACGTTCGATATATCTGAAATCGAATTAACTTAAGGGGTACGTATTATGAGTGGATTCCGCGGGCCATTAGAGAGTATTCCTATGAGTTGGGAAACTAAGTAAGAGGAGGAAACAAAAACGCGCGGGTCGTCAGAATGCCGTGCTCATAAAATAAACGGAAATTAGAGGCAAACCTAGCTTCCTTTGGTTTACTGCAGTCGTCCAACACATTTGACCGCGAACGTTGAACGTCTGGCGACGGCGTTCCGTGTTCTAACTCGTTCGACGAGTGCTGTGGAGACAAAGGTTGCTAGCTGTGCTTCCCTTTAATTATTCCAGTCAGAGCTCGGCGGTCTGGCATCCCTAAGTGCTCTTGTTTTTTCATATCCTCACTTTCCATCTGTATAGTTTATGGTAGAGCGAAAGCAAGCATAGATCTGCACACTTTCAGCGATGTTCTGTATTGTCACCTGCCCGAAAGAAGACACAGATGAATAGCAGCGACCGTTCCCAATCACCCTTTGACTGCTCGCTCTGTCTATTACCCTCTTGCCGCCATTATGTTTTTGTAGTCTCTCACAACTTGGAGCCTGTTAGTATAATCTATACCACGAGGAAACTCTTCTTTGTCTTGTTTAGATGGTGCTCATAACGTCAAAGCACTGCGCCCTGATTGGAAGGATGTTGCGGGTATACACGAAGGTTGAACCTCTTGGCATCAAGCTCTGATTGGAAGATAATATTCGGTAGACACAACACTAGGCTACCTTCATTTACTACTCACAAAGGAATTGCTGCTGAGGTCGCTCCGGGGGAGGCTAGACTCCTCGTAGTCTCCGAATCGTATCCTAAAATAAAGAGTTTAATGGGGGTACACCCATAGGGGGTATAAGTGCTTGTCACATACACCCTTAGGGGGAATATTTGTGCACCCCAAAGATAGGAGCGTGCACACCCGTTAGTGTGGCGCACATGTACATCTTTCTCATGCATAAATCTTACTCAAAGGAACACAGGTGTACCCCCTTCAATGGTGTACGGCTACACCTCTTTCTACATCCAATGAATTGAAAGGGAACACATATGCACCCCATTCGAAGCTGTACCATTGCACCGCTTCATAAACGCGCGTCACTTAAAGGAAACACAAATGCACCCCGCTCAATAGTGTACCATTAGTCCCCATTCTGTGATGTATCTGCTTATGCTATAGCAGATGGCGGGACATGTTGGGAAGCGCGCGGTCCTCGCGTGCTGAGAGCGCGCGGTTTGAAAGAGCACGGGTCTCGGTCAGTCGGGAGCCATGATTAAAACGAACGAGTCGAGCGACTAACGGCTGCAACTGGGTCTTACTCGCGATACATCACACTTTTGGCGACGAGGTCGGTGAACGGACACCACAAGGGCGAGTGAACGATGGCTACCCAGGGCAAGCTTGAAGAATTTGATGGAACAGCGTGGCCGTCTTGGGCAGAGCGACTCGGATTCTACTGCGAAGCAAACGGAGTGCTGGAGCCTACAAAGAAGAGGGCTTTACTGCTGACCCTTTGCGGAGCAAAAACTCTACGAAGTTGTATGAGCGCTCGTGGCACCAAAGACTCCTGGTGAGGTCAGTTTCGACGAGCTCATGGCGACATTGAAGAAACACTACGACCCGCGGCCGTCGGAGCTTTTCAGCAGGACGAGATTTCAGCGAAGGGACCAGCAGGTGGGGGAGTCGATATCGAGCTATGTTGCAGCTTTAAAGAAGCTTTCTGCCGACTGCAATTTCGGAGTTCTGACGGCAACCCCAGCGGCGGTCACAGCTAGCACCAGCACCGCAGGTTCCGCAGGCGAAGCACGATCTCCTGCTCGACAGCCAGAGCTGAACCCAACGTTGCTGCCTCTCGAGGTAATGCTGAGAGATCGTTTTGTGTGCGGCCTGCGCGACGAACACTTACAACAGCGACTGTTTGCAGAAGTAAACCTGACTTTTCAGAAGGCGCACGACATGGCGCTGCGGACAGAGAGCGCCGCACAGCATCAAAAGGATTTGAAAGCAGAGAAGTCCGAAATTCACGAAATCCGGAAAGTTAAAACAACACTTAAAAAAGGAGACATTAAGGAAAGGAGAACATCCGAATCGACCAAATGTTACAGGCGCCAGAAACAGCATTCAGCTGCTTCCTGCAGATTCCGCAACGCGCGATGTAACTTCTGTCACAAAACGGGCCACATTGAAAAGGCTTGCTTCGCGAGGACAGGACTGAAGAAATACCCGCACTCCACACATATCATCGAAAAAGAAGATCATGCATCTGAAACCGAGGATGATTCCCTGGAACTTCGGCAGATCTATACGAGCTTAATGCTCTGCGAGCATCAAGTACATCACCCAAGTTCATGATCAAGCTCAATATTGAAAATCGAGTCATGGATTTTGAGGTGGGCTCGGGAGCAGCCTGCACCATCATCAGCAAGGAAACATATCGTCAGATGTGGCCAAAACACCCTCCGAGGCTAGACCAAGAAGATGTGACCCTACACACCTGGTCAGGAAAAGGAGTGAAAGTGCTCGGCACAGCCGATGTCCACGTACGACACAAGTCCAAGGACTACGTACTACCTCTGTTAGAGACGCGAGGAAGGGGCTGCAACTTGCTAGGAAGGAACTGGTTCAACGAACTAAGAATCCGAGTGAGCGGAATACACCACATGGACGCCAACGACAACATTGCAAGGGTTCTAAGTACACACGACAAAGTCTTCAACAGCAAGATCCCCGGTCACCATTCTACACCTTTTTCTACTTTTTGCACCCGCTTCATAACTAACTTCATAAAACCATTTAAGATATCATGGAAACCCTTTAAAAATGTATACG
This sequence comes from Ixodes ricinus, assembly GCA_037355805.1. Classification (NCBI taxonomy): domain Eukaryota; kingdom Metazoa; phylum Arthropoda; class Arachnida; order Ixodida; family Ixodidae; genus Ixodes; species Ixodes ricinus. The sequence goes on along the minus strand of JAZHYW010017123.1, from coordinate 12,414 downwards.
CCCCGGTGACTGCAAAAGACAGGTAAACGGACACACGGGATAGATTTTCAAATCTCCAAGTTTATTAAACAGCCTATTCCGTAAAACAAATACACATACTGCAAGCTAGCCGTGATAATGAGAAGAGTGTTCACAGAAGCTGTTACACAACTGAGAAGATTACTAAGCAAACAAGAACCGGGGTGAGTCTTAGGTAGTGTCTATTTTCTCAGCACCCCGGCAGAATTATTTCCCCAAAATTCCACCAGCAGTCGCCATGCATTGGCGGTACAATCACTTCATCGAACGACGTTTCATCGATACGCGATGTTTTATAGACAGCTCTACATTCCTCATATTAGCTTCTCTTTCTTTTCTTGTAATGAGTCGTCCCAGACTGTATCCGCGAAGTGAGGTGTATAGGTGGGACATCTGGGATAACATTTTTGTAATGAGCCGTCCCAGACTGTCGCCTCAAAGCGGCGTGAATCGGTGGGCTGGGTCGAGAGCACACAAGTGCCGATGAAACGTTAATGTCTACGAAACGTGTCTACAAAATATGTATCAACGATAGGTGTCCATAAAACGTGTTTTCACAAATCGCCTGGGAGAAGAAAGTCAGTATTTTACCTTCAGTTCTCACATGATCGTAGTATGCTAATGGCAGGCGGCTGCCGATAACATTTCGGAGAAATTATTCTCCCAGGTGCTGGAAAATAAGCACTGCCTTATTCTAGAGGTAATCCGGAACGGAACGGTCAATTGTTGCAAAGGGGTACGTTGCAGCGCACTTACTATAAAAATACCGGACTTAAAATATGTTATCTGAGATATATCTCCGACACGGGCACTGAAGAACAGCCACAACAAACACAAAAACGAAAAGGAAGGGGTCCGTGAAGATTCAACACGATGTGGCAGAAGCAGTAATTTGCCGAACCGAACACTAAGCGCATCCTTATGGATATCTTGGGCACACAAGGAATTCACACACACAAGGAACACACAAGAAATTCACAGCACACAAGAAACTAGGCCGGGAAGCAGACATTCCGGGATTGGAAAGAGCTTACTCCGTCGTTCGTGAAACCTTCACCACATGATCAGCGTTCCTGCGGTTACCCACACTCAGACAGCGGAGTCGAGGGATAAAAAAGCCTCGGTTCTTTTTTGGGCGACTACGCACTTTCTTTCACGCTCTCTGCTTAGGGGAGAAAGAAAAGAAAGGAGTAAGAAAATAGCAGCTCCTTTAAGGCCAAAAAGGGTGACCTCGCAAACACTTTTCTTCAGGGGCATCTAAACCATGAACACAACGAGTTGATTTGTCACTTGTATTCTCTTGAAAGGTCGACCAAACTTAATAGTGCAGTGGATGCTATCCCTGCTCCTTGATCTTCAGGCAGGTTCCGTGCTCTGCCGTTATCTCTAGCTTGGAGAATCTAGTCACGGGATCCTAGCCGGAGACCCGACCGACTAAAACAAGCATATAGCGTCTCTACTGTACTATCAACACCGAGTGAACAGGACAGCTCCATTTCCTATCAAACTGCCCAACCCAGAAGTCACCTCCAAGGGAGAATACAAGCACAAGCTGACCGGGGCGCGTAGCTAGCGTGGCGGTGCACTGATACGCCTAGAGGTTATTAATGAACAGGCGGATGCTTATTGTCGGTGTACGAGTACACTGGCTGGGTAACGGAGAGTGCATCTTTCAGGAGAATGGTGCATGTTCACCTGGCGCACCCGACTACACCATTTCTTTTCTTAGAGTGTAGCACTCGGCACAGTTGCGATTTATATGAATGTGAACGCATAATTGTCGACCGCTTCGCGCAGCGATCCCTAGGTTCGATCCCGGCCCTTTTTAATTTCGATGAGCATCGCACCCACGTGCTTTTGTGAATAAATTCTGCGTCGTACACGTTACATATCCCAGGAGGGTGAATGTGGTGCTTTCGCTACTTTTCTCGTTCCCCAAGGCGACATTCACGCCTCTTGAGGCAAGTTCAATAACATTTCCTTAACTTTTATACAGCAAAATAAGTACCACATGTAAAACGTGACAGACAAAAAAAAATTTAATCTTAAAGCTTGGAGGAACAGCGCGGATATACAGTCACACTTAAAGGCACGCAATAAGCCTTCTTGTGTGCCTGTAAGTGTGACTATATATACACGCTGTTCCAGTCATGCATGAATTACCAACTAGCCCAAGCATCTACATTATCAAGACTTTCGAGGTCAAAAATCAAATGTTGCCATTTACGTCTATGTAATCTGACATCGGTTTTGTATTTTCTTTAGACCAGGCCCTTGAATAAATATGGTCTTCCAGTCCTGATTACAAAATACAGTAATAACTCACGAATTGTGTTGTTCTTTAGAGTTACAGGATATAATTTGTTTAGTGCCAAGGCCAATATGTTTGAATGTTTTGCCGGCTTATAAACAATGGATTGAGCGAGACAATTGGAATTATTCCGACGAAGGGTTATTAAAAAAGTATATTTTGATTGTGTAAGAACATTGTGGGTTTGATAGATTTGGACTCTCATAAATAATAATGGAGCTATCGACGTTAAACGATTTTAAATTGCTGCAATAATTCTGACAGTAGTATTATGTCACAAATTGTGAAACGAAGATATTGCTGTTAAGTCACTAAGAATCGTTACAATCTTTTATGCACGGAGACTCTTAAGTTACTCCGATGAGGTACGCTATTGGTTGTATCTGTGGTCAGGTGATCGCTTACGCAAGCCATTGAAAGTGAGGCGCCACTCTGCTGTGGCTGTTACATTATTGCAATGGCCGCAAAAATGGACGCTTATCGTCACCGAGTTCCGCTAAATTTTCCGGTGAGACGTCACATTGGCTCAAAGTGGACCTTCATCACGTGCTTAGTGTTGCCGCGTGACCACAGTCCCCAGTCATGGGGTCACGTTACCCGGCTACGAACGCCAGGTAGTGACAGCAGTCAAGTTACCCTGTTGGCCACGTCACGCTGATGACGCAACGGGAATGACGATATTTTTATGCCACTTTTCTTATGTCGGGCGTTAGTTTGTGCCGGAATATTTCTAAATAGACAGCCCAATAAAGTATACTGCATTAAAATACACGCTCTCTCTCGGTCGATTTTAGTAAGATGTAATTTTCATCTACTTTTGATGTTTTCACATGAGCATTCCGTTTCACATTAAGTTCTACCGTAGCCAACGCTACGATCAAATGATGCCAATCCAAGCAGTGCAAGAGTGTATTGTCATAACTATCGTCGTTTTTGTGCCTCTGCTTTTCCTGGCTTCAAGGCAATCCCGCAAATAAAAGCGGGAGATAACGTTACATTCACACTACGTGGTTATTTCTAGCCGTTGATAGGACACCCAAAAATACGACGAACGAGATGAAGAGACGCTTTTGGCGCTTGTCGATTGGATCCATTGTTTTGTAGCTTTAGCCGCGGTCGGAGGTAATGTGGAAAGAAATATTGTATCTACAAATCCACTCTGATGTCCAACAGTCTTCTACTCTGTCCCTTTTTCAGTAACATCAAATGATGAATAAAACTCTAGCTATCATCAAGGTCCTGCTTGTATTCGTTTTGTATGCTAGTTATACGTAGAACAACGTCGAGTTATAATCTTGTTTAAACTCCTAAACATAATTAGAGCCACAGACTTGGATGGCGACAGTCTCCCGGTCTTCGGGACACCATTGCTCGGTTATAGGGTGCACGACTAACGACAGAAAGCGTCGAATATTTTCCGAGGACCTATGTAGCTTCCACGGAATCCTGTAAGGCAAGTGCGGCTGCAATGTTTTTAAACTCCGTCGCTTTTCACATGATCCCGATCTCCGGCGGCAATGGGGTGCGTCCTTAAACCGAAAAATATGTTTTCCAACGCCATATTCTCGACTGTGCACGGAACATTTTGTGAATGGATTCCGCACCGCACTAACACAGTACAGTCAATAAATATGAGGTACGCTCGCAAGGTGCGTGCAACTTTTCTTGTGATAATTGCTGTTTCCGCTTGTGGTGACACTGAATCGAATTTATCATCTACAACACTTAGTCGAAGGCTCATTTCCGCCACCGGCTGTGGCTGGAAATTGTCGAAAAGTTAGTTCTATCGCTTTTCCTGAATCGCGAACTCCTGCGCGATACCAGAGATCTGTGAACCTATGTTGACGGACACAACGCGACTAGATCCTTCTCATTTTTGAAATTAGCACATAATGTAGCTGGAAAAAAACTTTCAATTTCCGTTACTGAAAGTTTAAACATGCTCATGTATCGATTTCGAATTGTTAAATCATTGATGGACTCGCACCGGCAATAGGCCTATCTTGACTTTGCTGTTTTCGGGTATCGACAGAAGACAAACTGATCCTCAAATAAAACGTTTATAAACACCTTCAAGCCGGAGTGAACTGAAAACAGCAAAGTCGAGGTGGGTTTATTGCCGGAGCTCGTCGATGAACGATTCAACGATTCGAAATTAATGGATGAGCATGTTTCAACTTTTAGCAACAGAAATTGAGAAGAAACTTTTCGCTCGATTTGAAAATGGGACTTTCGTACTCTCCTTTATTGGATTAGAATAACCGTATAATAAGGTATTTCTTTTTTCGATATATCAGTTTTGGTAATCCATCCTCCCGTCGGAGATTCGGTTTGAGAATTTTCGGTACAAATGTTTTACAAACGATGGGAGCCAAAACGAGGGGAAAGAAAAAAGTTTCAATCGGTTACGTGTTATTTTAGTAGTTCAAAAAGTGAAGATATTAACCTTTTGATCACTCTGTAATAAATGTAATAAAAATATTTACAAATACTCTAAAAATAACGGATTACAAGTAATTGGACTACTTGTAATGATGACCATACAGGTCTGACTTAGCTCAAGCCCGAAAAACTTGAAACTTACTTGTACACAATGTAGCACATGGCGAAGCGCCGCAGATCATGAAAGCTCTTTTCTTTCACTGTGTTTTGCAATAATAGGCAAGACATTTACCGTTTCGGAGGGTTACGTTTGTGTAAAATACTCGCAACAGTGCCTGAATCTTTGGCATCCGAATATCATTTCAAACTTATTGGCGGCATATTTTTAAAAATGAACAAAACAATGGCGCTTCAGAAGAAATTGAGCCTTGGTTTTAGGGTATTCGAAAGAAAGCCTTTACAGTTGAATAATAAGCTAAATAGAAAAAAATACCCCATCTTCCTGCATAGAACCTTTATGATGCGTAATGCCTTTTTTATACAAAAAAAAGCAGCCGATAATTAACATTCTTTGCGTACCACTCCAAATATTTCGAGCTCTATTAAAGAAATAGGGCCTCAGCAAAGAAATCCGCCGCTGGAATGATAATCAGTTACGTAAGTAACAGTAGTGACCCAGCGACCAGCAAAATGATTAAAAAAACTCTTAGCAACTCTGGGGCAGGAGTATGGACACTGGAGCTATACATGTGTCATATTTTCAGCAAGGAAAATACAATCAAGATTTTTCACGGCATCATTTTGATATGTGTCATTGTCAAAGTGAGGCTAGATTGCGAACCTTTTCGTAAACAGAAAGTTAATTATATTAACCACTCACAGAATGCCATGATAATTTTACCTTCATTATTATATATCATTACCTGATATATTTGACGATCACTAACACCGCAATATCGAGTTCATGAGAAAACAGAACCGTGTTTCTCAACCAAGAAAAATGCACCACAGAAAGCTCAAGCTTTGTGAGAATTTTACGCTAGCGGATGGGATGGAACGCGAAAGCTTGGTATCTTGATCTTATTTCAATCAAAAAATAATCAAGAAAAACGAGTTTCTTTTTTTTTGATGAGGCGACGTTTACCTAAGCCTAATAATGTCGAAACAAACACTAGGGTTGTGGATGCATATAGTATTTATATCAGTAAAAAATAAAAAAAGTGTCCGCAAGCCAAAAAAACAAAACTGTGTATTCCTTACTGACAAATGTGTGTTCACTGATGTAAATGCCAAATGCGTCCACAATCTGGTATCTTGTTTTGACAATATTAGCCTTTGGTGGACGCCGGCTCATTAAGAAATTTTGTCTTTCTCAATTTTTATATTTTGTTTAGGTAACGTCATGTTCTTGAAATTTCGCGTACTGTCCAAACCACTCACGTAACAGTCTCACGAAGTTTGAGCGCTGTGCAAATCATAGCCTATTTACGCCAGGCCGAAAACACGGTTCACTTCCTTCATGAACGCTCGATATATTTAAATTCTAATGAGCATAAAGATACTCATAATGAGTGTATTTTGTGGGTTAGTTGGAGATTGACAATGTTCTCCAAGAAACAGGGAGACGAGAAAACTAGAGAGCGCCAGTCACGTGGCTCTCTTTCATCCGTTGTCTGTTGCTTCATTTTTTTCCAGTTCGGCGGCCGCTTCTCGTGGCGATCTGTCAGCCTTTGTTCTATATTGCCGTCGCCCAGCAGAGCCGGGGAAAGTAACGCTCGGTCACGGTCTTCTAAAAAGATCTTCATTTCGTCTCCCGCACCATATTCAGTAACTCTTCCCTTTGCGCTGCGGTTCTCGAAAGTGCCATGATCCATCCTCGCCCCGAGCGCGCGATGCCTCGAGCTCCTTGCCGAGACTTTCGAGATAACGACGCACTCTAGATAAGCAGCTGCCCGCGACCTTGTCGAGTCAGTCTCGCTCGTGCTCTCTGTTGTCGCTGCCGAATCGCCGCCTGCTTTTCTGCCACCTCGACGCTCTTCCGTTCTTTACTTATTTTTGGTTGGCACAAGTTCGCCTATTAAACCGTTATTTTTGAGTTCACTGCTCGTCTTCGTGTCACCTCCGTTCGTGACCATCTCTGGTGGAGAGTGCGGGCTATTAAACTCGTGCAGCGTACCCCTACAAGAACTCGTTCAGCAAGCCCATTTCCGACGACCTTCGTTCGAAGACTCGGAGCATCGTGCCAGCCGCCGTCTTCAAGGACAAGCTCCTGAACTCGGACCTCTCCCGGCGAGGACAAGGCAAGTGACAACGGCGGTACCGCACCTCGACGGCGCAGACCACAATAGCATCCCCCGTCGTTTACTGCCCGTCGCCCCTCGGACTCCGACGCCTTTCCACGGGAAATCGTCGAGGACGTCGAGGACTGGATTCAGCACTACGAGCGCGTGGCACGCCATAACGGATGGACCGCCGAGCAGTACCTGCAAAGCCTCTACTTTCGTTGGAGGTACTGCGAGGCACTGGATTCGAGAACCACGAAGGCTGCGCTCACGTCGTGGGACGCCTGCGTCACCGAGCTGAAGCCGGGCGTTCACTGAATCAGCATCGAAGGCAGCGGGCCGAAGACCTTCTCCAGGCGAGGACTCCAGGCCCCAGCAGACGGTCGCCGATTTCGTTGAAGACACCCTTCGCCCGAGCAGCCGCGCCGAACCTGCAAGCCACCGACGAGAAGAAGTTACGCTTACTTATGAGAGGCGTGAAAGCTGAAATCTTCGGCGGACTGTATTCGCAGCCCCCGACGACCGTCGAAGAATTTGTTGCCGAACGCAAACATCGAGCAGGCGTTAATGGCCCAGACGCGCTGCCACCATCGGCTTCAGCGACGTCTCAACTCTGTCGTCAGTTCGCTCTGAGTTCAGCACCAGCACCGACGAGCTTCGCGAGATGATCCGTCAAGTCGTTCGCGAAGAACTCAAGAAACTGCGTGCCTGCTGCCGACCCCCGGCGTCGCTGTCCATCGCCGAAGTTGTGAGGAAGAGCTTGAAGGCCATCGAACCACGGGCTCCTGTCAGCCTGCTCGCTCAGAGCAACCGACGGTGACCTACGCCGCCATAGCCAGACGACAGCCGCAAGCTCCCCGCCAAGCTGCGACGCCACCACGCCGTGATCACTCCGGCGCCGCAGTACTCCCAACGACAGCGAAGAACGGCAGTACGTCCGCCCAGAGCGACCCTCGCTGAGAAAGACCGACGTTTGGCGAACGGCTGACCGACGCCCACTTTGTTACCATTGCGGGAAGCCAACCATGTCTACCTGCTCGTTGCCCGTGCCGACAGCTGGGGCTACGCGGCTTCCACCCCGACGACCCGCGCCCACGCTACGGCGAGCGACCCAGGACATCGACGAATACCTCCGCCAGCTGCCATCCCCGGGACCGTCTACCCGGACGCAGTTTCCGATCGCCGTCGCCCCACCGCCCTGCATCGCCCCATCGTAGGTCCCGCCCAGAAGGCCTGCCACCCCTGCCCTGCGCCGGGAAACCGAGCGCGGCAATACCGGGAGCTGGTATTGCCGACGACGAACGACGCCAAGATCCTCCACGGCGTCGGAGGGCTCCCACACTAGCGACGAGACGGATAGGAACCGACGGTTCTGCGACGGTGCTCGAATAACCTCGACGCCACCATCGACGGCTACGACGCGAAGGCACTCGTCGACACCGGAGCAGACTATTCCGTTTTAAGTGGGGAAGCCTCTTCGTCGCTTTCGGAAAGTGATGACGCCGTGGGATGGCCCGGAGAATACGAACCGCCGGCGGACATCTCATCACACCAGTGCGGGAAGGTGTGCTGCGCGCGTGGACATCCACGGAGAGACCTGCCCCAGTGAAATTCGTCGTCCTGAAGGACTGTTCGGGAGACGTCATCCTTGGCATGGACTTCCTCTCTGAGTACGGTGCGTGATCGACCTCGCAACAAACAGGCTGACGCTGCGAAAGGCCGTTCTACCTCCGGAGGGATACAAAATGACGCCAGCCACGCCGTCCAGTCATTGCAGGACCACGGTGAACCTGCCACCACGGTCGAGTGTTCTTGCAAGCCTGTCGTGACCGATGGAGTTGCCCGCGGGAAAGTCCTTCCAGGGGGCAACGTCCAACGCTGCTTCTCGGAAGAGGAATGAGGCGTCGCAAGGGGCGTAAACGGAGCTGCAGGATGAACGGCCTCGTGGTCCTCGTGACGAACTTTCGACCGGGAGGCGCAGCACCTCACGAAGAGTGCCGCTGCAGGACACGTCGAAGAACTCCGGGCCGACGCCGAAATCGCCGCGATCTCCGAAGAGCGCCTCGCCGTGTCAGCCGCACAGTACACTGCGCCGCCGCAGCTCGACGTTAACCCCGAACTCAGCGCCGCCTGGAACGACGACAGCTCCGAGGCCTTCTGGCCACGAGTTCGGCGACTGCTTTGCGACGCCATCGCCGAGGGTGCGCTGCGACAACAGTCGTTGAACACCGCATCATTACCAACGAGGACGCGCTCCCTGTGCGTCGGCAGCCATACCGGGTCTCCCCAAAGGAACAAAAGGCCATTCGGGAACAGGTGCAAGAGATGCACGGACGACGACATTATTCGGCTTTCCGGGCTTGGCAGCCCGTGGGCCTCTCCAGTTGTACTGGTGAAGAAGAAGGACGTGAACGCTTCGATTCTGCGTTGACTACCGGCGGCTCAATGCGGTGACGAAGGAAGACGTGTATCCACTCCCACGCATCCCGATGACACACTGAACCGGCTGCGTCACTCCCCGATACTTTTCGTCGATGGACCTTAAGAGTGGCCGCAGATCGAAGTCGACGAAGGGAAACCGAGAGAAAGACCGCGCTTCGCTCTACGCCAGACGGACTGTATGAGTTCAAGGTGATGCCCTTCGAACTGTGCACGGCGCCGGCAACGTTCCGGCGGGTCATGGACACCGTCCTGGCGAGGCCTTAAGTGGCAAAGCTGTGTCTTGTTTACCTCGACGACGTCAGCGGTATTCTCGACCAACTTCGACGAGCGCCTGGAGCCGACTGCGGGTCGTTCTTGAGGCCATCAGGACCGCAGGACTCACCCTCAAGCCGACGAAGTGCCGGTTTTGGCTATGGCAAGAACTGAAGTTCCCGAGGCCACGTTGGGAGCAACGAAGGTAAGCTGCGATCCTCGACCCTGAAGACTCGCGCCGTGGCGGCACTACTGCCCACCGACCACGGGCCGTCCGACGATTCCTGGGACTTTGCGCGCACTACCGGCGATTCGTTCGAGGTTCCGCATGAAACTTTCTGCCGCGCTCACGCACCTCACGAAAGACGCCGTGAACCCTCGAATGGGGTGGAAAACAACAGCAGGCGTTCTGACGAGCTAAAGCGAGCGGCTCCAGTCACCACCGATTCGCGGCCACTTCTGACCAATCTGCCGAAACGGAAGTTCACACGGACGCGAGTGATACAGGACTGGGAGCGGCACTGGTCCAGCGACAAGACGGTGCGGAGCACGTAGTGCCTATACGCCAGCCGGACGCTGTCGTGACGCGTGAACGCAATTACCTCGACTACCGAGAAGGAATGTCTGGCCGTCGTCTGGGCCATCACGAAATTCCGCCATCGCAACGTGCCCGGAAGTCCTATTGGGGTGGTCACCGACCACCGCTCGCTGTGTTGGCTACGGGCCTGGAAGGACCCGTCGGGACGCCTCGCTCGGTGGAGCCTACGACCGCAGAGTACGCACGTGACCGTGGTCTGGGTCAAGGCCAAAGGCGACCCAGCGACGCCGACTCGCCTGTCCAGGAGCCCCCGTCGAGTCAGCTACCGGCTGTGCCAAAGCACGACGACGATCACTCACTTAAGGCGGTGAACGTTCACGGTGTGAGCAGCGCTGCAGCGGGACGATCCTGAGCTGCGCCACTGATCGACCACTTGGAGGGACGAGGGGTGTACGATTCCCCGAGTCTTCTCACGTGACTCTGCCAAGATTCGCCGTCCGAGAAGGTATCCTCTGGCACAGCAGAACTCTCGGGGGCAGCAACTCGACGTGGCTCCTGGTGGTCCCTGCTAGTCTTCGAGATCTTCCAAGCCTGCGACGACCCAACATCTGGTCGCCCTGGCTGCAGTAGGATCTCCCGCGGATTCAGAGAGAAATGCACACGGCCCAAGCTCCCGAAGACTGTCCACCTCTACGTCCGCCCGTGCACACGAGATGCCAACGGCCGCAAGAAACCACCGACGAGGCTCTCTGCGCAGATCTCCCTGCAGCCGATATCGCCCCCGACTGCACCATGCCATTCCAGGAGAGACTGGACTGGATCTTCTCCGGACCATTTCCGCCGTCTGACGCAAGGAGAGCCGATTGATAATCGTGGCACCTGATTATCTCACCAGGTACGCCGAGACAAAAGCACCTCCCGTCGGGGCCACCGTGGAAGTGGCCGGGCACTTCGTGGAGTCTATCGTCCTCCGGCACGGCGCTCCCAAGTCCTGATTACGGACCACGAGGATCCTTGTTCCATGGCGCAACTGACACGAGAGATACTCCGCCTGAACACCCCGACCTGCCGCCGGACCACCGCATACCGCCCGCAAACCAACGGGCTGACGGAGCGACTAAACAAGACCATCGCCGACATGATTTCGATGCTACGTGGACGTAGAACACGAAGACGTGGGATGAAGTGTTGCCCTACGTCGCGTTCGCTGTACGCATCCTGGCGATTCACGAAGGCTACCGGCATTACGCCTTTTCAGCCCGGTGCAACGGCAGTAAGGGCGACGACGATGCTCGACGCCATGCTGCCCCACGACCCGGCGGACGGCAGCACCGACGACGCCCAGCTGGTCACCCAACGAGCAGAAGAAATTACGCCAGCTAGCCCGTCTTCGAATAAAGGACCAGCAACGTGTGGACGCTGGCCGGTACAACCCAGCCACGTCGCCTCGACGTGAGTTCCAGCCTGGAGACAGGGTGCGGGTGTGGACGCCCACTGTCGCCGCCGCGGACCCAGCGAAAAACTGTCGGAAACGCTACTTCGTTACCCTCGTCAAGCGTCATCCCGCCGCCTTGGGGACTTGGACTACGAGGTGCTCCCCGTCGGAACCCGGACCAATCAGGACGCCGCCAGCCACGACCGGAAGTCGTCCACATCAAGTTCGACTCAAGCCGCTTCTACGCACGACGGGGATTGCGATACTGCATGTTCATTTCGTTTCACCGTAAATGCCTTTAGCCATTTCTGTTTTCCTTTACGTTGCATCGGGACGATGCATTTTTTAAAAGCGGGGATATTACGCCGCCCGCCGAGCCGAGGAAAGCGACGCTCGGTCACGGTCTTCTAGAAGATTCCCGGTGTCATTCTCTTGCATCTAACTTGCACCTTTGGCTTTGTTGTTCTCGAAAGTGCCAGTTCGATCCCCGCGCCCCGAGCGCGGCGCTCAGAACTTTCGCGCTGCCGAACTGCTGCGAGACGACGCACTCGAGATAAGCAGCTGCCCGCGACCTTGTCGAGTCAGTCTCAAGCTCGTGCTCTCTGGTGTCGCCGCCGAATCGCCGCTCTCCGCTTTTCTGCCACTTCGACGCTCTTTCGTTCTTTACTTATTTTTTGGCCAGGCACAAATTCGCCTATTAAACCTTTTATTTTTGAAGTTCACCGCTTGTCTTCGTGTTACCTCCGCTCGTGAC
>JAZHYW010017119.1:0-18857 GCA_037355805.1 Ixodes ricinus | reverse complement strand
TACGTATTGCTTATTACTTCTCAGTGTTTATATTGTTTTTTTTTTTTAAAGAAAGGAAGATGTACCGTATGTAAGTCTGGACACCATGGGCACCGGCTATATATATAGTGACGTGGACCAATAAAAGACAGTCCTGCTGCTGGAGCCCCACTGAGTGGTCATGTAAGTTGTCTCGTCCGATACACATGCGGAAGGCTGCGTCAGATACACACCAAAGAATTCATGTTGTACCCATGGGTTTAGTTCTCAACTTTGCCGTTAGTGGCTCGATGGTATGATCTACTCCCCAGAGGGGGTCTCAGACCCCCGTCGAAATCCTTGGGGGTCTGAGATTCCCCGAGACCCCCTGACTTTAAGCACTGGCTGCGGTACAACATAAGGTGAAACGGAGTACAGGCAATACTAGGGTGCCTTCATGTGCGCTTTGCTTAGGGTGGAGTCATCCGGCCATTTTGTCACACAATTTTATTTTTATTTTTTGTTCAGAAGCGCGTGAAAGAGCGTGTCCCTGCACGCGTCATGTGGCGCTGACTGTGCTATGGCGACATTTTGTTTTCGTCGATTTCTTTGTATTTTCCCCGTGAGCGCGTGCTGTCGGCATCGGGTACTACAAAGGGTGCCATGGCATCACCCTAAACAGAAGAACATTGAGGCACCCTAGGCAATACACGCGCACCACAACACGGCGAGTCCTTCCCGAAGGCATATTGGTCTCGGCCAGTGGTCTCGGCAGAGAGGCGATTATTGCCTGCTCACAGTCCCCAACATCTACGCCGTAACCGAATCCGGAGGCATCTGCTCATGTGCAGTTGGGTAGTGGGGAAAAAGGGGAGCGGTCGGCAGTGCGGCAAAGTCGGCCAAACACGCAGAAGAAAGGGAAGCCAGTTGAGTGAAAGAGAAATTTGGTCTGAAACTTTGTCAAACGAGGGACGAAGAAAAAGCCAGTTATAGAGAGAAAAAGTAAAATGCCAAGTAGCCCGCCGCCCCCTAGAGCGCCTCCAGCGAGTGGAGGACGCAAGGAATGGCTTAGAGCCATTCCTTTCCGTACCCCTTTAAAGATCTTTCCTTCAGGTCATACTTGAGAAAAACTAATATTTTATATTTCGGTTAATATCGGTTAAAACCGGTTACCGGTGCATAATTTTCGGTTACGGTTACGGTTACGGTTTTTATAAATTTTAAATAACGGTTTCGTTCCGGTTACGGTTACTGAAAAAATTTCGTTCTTAAACGGTTTTCGGTTTCGGTTACGGTTACGGTTTGAGTCCCTGATGTTAACACCCTCGATAGGTTTATCAAAAAAAAAAAAAAGAGTTGGACTATTTAGGAAAAGTTACCTAGTTATATCAGACGTAGCTAGAATTATTTCTTTATATATATAAGTGTAAAAGAAGATGAAGAGGAAGCACAATACAAAACAGAGTTGAGAGTCAGCGCAATGTGAGTGTAATTTATTTGTGTGAGTGAACTTTCTTTTGAAGTGTGTCTGTTCTTGTGCGCTGTGAAGTGTAGGGCCACGCTGACCAGCTGTCTTTTACCATGAACCATGGGCAGATACTCCACCAGTCACTACTTGACGTCTGAGGGGGGGGGAGGAGGAAGGGGAGGAGGGGAGTGTTGTCAGGAAGAAGAGGTGAAAGAGAAGAAAGGAAGTGCAGGGAACGGTTGTAACGGTTATGACTGAGTTGGAAGACATACTGGTATCGTGCATCCCATGCGCCTCATCGAGAGAAACCAATATCAACAGAAGACGTGACTTCTCTGGTATCTTTGTGGATGGTTTTATCTTACAATTATTTAAAGAAGCTTTGTCTGCAAACCGTAATGAATATGTTTTTTTCTTAAAGGGACTGAATCTCTTCTGGTTTAAAACAATGCCAATGTTGTGAACATGTACACTTGTCTAAAGTAAACACCTTGGGTGTCCACTGAGGACGTTCGATAACTAAAATGCCGGACAAAGTTGTCGCGAATTTAGAGCCTAGACAAATTCTGGAATAGTCTCGACTTGAAAGTAGAAATTGACGAATATTAATCCCTCCTTGGGATAGTATTCTGAAGTTGGCGGCTTTTAATTCATTTCATTACAATGTACAGAGTCTTGTGCTTCGATTTTTCCACAGCCATGCGACTAAACTCCCCACTCGTCGCCGAACCTCTTCATACCCGTTTCCTAAAAATATAAAAGAAGCATCAACGACAGGCTTACGCACGAAATGCACGACGTCTTAGTCTAAAGTGTGGTTTTATTATGTAAACGAATATTTTTTTTACTAACCAATCGGGGGAGGGGACGTTATCATGAGAACCGGATCCCGCAAAACAGTTTAATGACGTGAGCTCACTGTTACATAATTTGAAATTTAAACATGCAAGGCAAGACAAACACGCTGAACCGTCCATTGGCCAGGAACATGACTAATGCTGCAGCGGTTTTGACAAATAGGGGGCCTCAAGCGTGTTGCAATGGCCCCCAAAAATTTGGGCGACCAACACGGTCAACGCAGGTTGAGGCGCCGCCAACGTATACGCAAAAGGGTTTTTACCAACGCAAAGCGATGGCACGCTTTGCGTTTCAAGCTTGCAGCGCCAACGGGGCCTGACAAAGCCGCTAATAATCACGAGCACACAAAAAATAAGTACAACATATGCGTTTAGCAAGTACTTTTTTTAGCAAATTGAGTAGTTAAGGTAAATACTGACTATCTAAGTCCGGCGCCAAACCAGAGACAATCTAAAATCAGTATCAAATAAGTTTAGTTAGTGTTTCAGCCAAAATATTCCAACCCGTAGCGCACTCTGCGTTGCTTTCTACGGATTGTTTTTGGCTGTTCGTAGTGTCCCGAAAACGCCGTGTGTCACCGACGATTCAGTTGCCTTCACACTATCGACTGAGCTTGAGGCGAACGCGAACAAGCATACTCTTCGAGCAGCGGCTTTATTTAGATCTGGAGCTGGAGCGACTTTGAAGCCTTGGAGTAGTTGGTAGTCATGTGCCACAGAACGAAACGCGCTCGGAGTATGAGCCAGTCGCTGCCATGACAACGGTTATTGCGTCTATTTATGCTTAGGAACTGCCAGCAATAAGAGTAACGACCTTTAAAATGGGGCAAGCTCACTGCCCATTTTTTGTGATGTGAGCGAGATACGGCGAAGGGAAAGACGGCTGAACCATTCACTGGCAGTGAACATGGCTAATACTGCTGATCATGGAACGGGTTCCGTTTCACAATCTGCTCAGGTCGACATTTTACGGGCTAGTTTCGACCACCCTTAAACGCTGGCGGTTGGCGATGATAGGAGTCGGCCATGGTGTTAAACCGCGAGTCACCCGCTAAACACCGGCTAAACTAGCTCTGCCCCTGGACAACACTGAAACAAGATAAGAGTTTTAGGAACAAAGTCAGAAAGGGAGTCGAAATTCCACTCGGGCTTGGTACATGTCCTGGAGAGGGCATTGTCGGGTTGGGGCTCCGCGCGCCTCGCGGCCTTCCAAACGTGTGCGCGAAAACTGATCGGTTCCTCGAGCACCCGTCCTACTGCGCCATCTCATGGCGTTCGTCAGAAATTGCGAGGCGTATCTTTGACACACTTGCTCCGTGGAGAGGCGGCGCCCTTCAGTCGCCCCTCTATTCTTCCTCCGTGCTCTCGACTAAGATTTGCTAGTCGCATATATTAAGTCACTCAGGGTGACTATAGCCCTAAACTAGGTCGGTAGATGCTTATTTCGCCGTGATTACCACTCACTACTTCATCATTTTAATCGATGACGTAGTTAGCGGTTAAACAGGCGCTACTCACGTCTAGTGATTAAGGATGCATGCGCTTAGAGCTTAGAGCTAGATGACATCACAGTATCACGTGACACTTTCGACGACATCGAGAATTCGTGCTACGGACACAAAAGCTGCCTAAAGCATGCTACAGACACAAACATGCTGGCCGTATAAATTTCAGCCATCACAAACAAAGAGATGAGACGTACGATGGAAACACTGAGAGGGTCAAAATTGTCGAACTTAATGACAGCCAATCTCATCCCTGTGATGAGCCCCGTGCTGGTCATCCGAAGCGACTCGTCCTCGCTGAAGATGTGTGCTCCTTTCCTCCCAGAGTGACGAGGATGGCGACCACCTTGTTGGGATCCGGGTTCTTGAAGATATGTTTCGCGGATCCCTCCGAATTTTTCGTATCCGGGTTGATGTCCGCAAGCATCACTTCAATCCTGAAAAACAAAACAAAAAAGTACCTCGAATCATGGGAGAGATACGAGTTTTTGAATACAGAAGGAATATACGGTGAGAGACTGAAAGAGAGGAGAGGATGAGGGGGCGCGGGGATGCCATAGCGCTCAGCTCTGATTGGAATGGCTGGTGAACTCTCTCGCGTCAGCAAGGCCGTAAAAAAAAAAATTAAATCTGCTCTCGCTATAAACATGCAACCAGTCGGAAGCCTGCACCACTGCAGCACGCAGTCGCACTAATCTCCAGATCGCCCCAGGTTCCTTGAGAAATTCGAGACATTTAGAATATTTAATACGCTGCTGATTGCGGAAACTGCAGGCGCGTGCTCAGCTCGTGCTCAAAGCGAAGGCACGAGCTCCCGCTAGCAGGTATACTTCGTTTCAGCTTGGGTCCAGACGCAGCCGATGCTACAAGCACGAGCGTGTGGCCCTGAACAGTGCCTGTACTGCACAAGCGCGTGCTTGGCAGGGACGCTGGAAGCCCGGACTCGCGCTTGTAGCATCGGCTGTGTCTGGACCCAAGCTGAAACGAAGTATGGTGCTGTTGCGTACAACCTACGAATAATGTTTAATAAAAGACATGTCCCTCTGTGATTAAAAAAAAAAAGAAGAAAAAAAGATTAGTCGTCAAAAACGAAGGTTTGTAAAGAGGCAGTGCGATGATTATTGTAGCTTAATTAAATACTGCCGAAGAGTTGTGTAGCCAGCGGAGGAACTCATCGTTCTTCAGCCCGGCCCTTCCCGAAATTCAGCCGACCGTTTGATATACACATACCCCAGGTCCTCTCTACACGACATGGCAGCAGCAAAAAAAAAAAACAAACAACAACTAGAAACGTTAATTTACTTCCTCAACTCGCATCCAGAACAAGCGCCCACGTTACGAATGGGGAAGAGAAGATGACGTCAACGTTCATAATATCCACATAGGTGGGCATAGCACCAGGCTCGTTCTGAGCTCCAGGCATTGTTCAGGGCCATTTCTGACACCGCAAGGATTGGACACGAACCACTAATCAAATTTCAGCCGTAGCGTCATGATAAGCAATGTCACGGTGTAAAATATATAGGGTGACCCAAGTCACCAGGCTCGATCTAAAATGGACCGTAAAAATCTACGCCTGCACGTAGCAATTTAAACTTTTCGTCAAAGCTGTATTTCAGGTCGTTTTTTTTTGTGAAATTACAAAGCGTAGTTTTGTTTCTGTAAAAAAATAGGGCCAAAAAACATGCCAGGGTCAACGGCGGACGGTGACGCAGATGACCGAGTCGAGTAGCGGAGTGTGTTTGGCGTCCGTATTGATAGATGGCGTCGGGAGCAGCGTCCCAAGGTGTAGCCGACCAGCGAAAGAAAGCATACGACACGCAGACGAAATCCGTTGGCAGCAAAAGCGCCGTCGTTATGCAGATGCGTTTTTCTTACTTTAAGTGCTGCTTTTATTGTACGCATTTATTTTTTTACCGAAGGTTCATTTCAAAAAAGATTATGTTGATTTTAATAAACCACGGTGGTCGCGAGTCGTCGCGATAAGGAGGTAGCGCCATCTAGACCTACTGAGACCTACTGGTGGGCGACCAGATCAGTCCCGCCAGTATGGATCATCGATCTAGTCTCCTCCCGCCAGACGATACAAGGGAGAAAAAAAGAAACAAAAACAGCATAAAGTAAGTCGTTGCTATGGCACCTGTGTGCGTTCGTTTTCCGCTTGGCACGTCTGCTCTGACATCGACGGATGCTGGGTTTGACAGCGCGCTTGTGATATGCAGCATAAATACAGATGCAGCATAAATGCCAGGTTATTCATGATGCGGCACTCCAGAAAATGACTGAAAAAAGAGCACGTCTCCCATAGAGAAGCATGGGAAACCGGGCCTACGACAGGCTGCCACTATGGCCTATCATCGATGTGTCATCTGGTGACGCCGCTCGCAACTAGGCGAGGAGAGGACTTCCATCTGGCAGCTGCGACGCGCGCAGTGCCCACACCTATGTATATCTTACACTGTGGCCTAAGTCAAATTCTTACGCAGTGCTCGGGTTTCATTCATGAGCCGCACTGACCTTCATCACCATGGGGGTGATGTCCTTGAATACATCAACCCTGTAATCCCTCTGACTATAGTCTTGTTGAAGAGTAACTGAGAGAAATAGTTCACTTCTGTTAGTGGAACTGACCCTTTCCGAAATTATAAAATGATGCGTAGATTATGCGCAGCCGCCATTAGTTGGTCTTATCGCTTCCGGCGTGAAGCACATGATTGGTTCCGATTTGGCGCCGAACACTGACGCAGCACTCGTGTGCAGTGCGTTTCGGTCCGAGTACACTCCGAATGCCGACGAAGCGCTCGTGCACCCAATGCGTGCTCACAGTGCATGACAAAACTACTGGTGGCCGTGGCATTGACACCATGACACTAAAAAAAAAAATTGGGGCTGTAAAGTTGCGTATGATTATATTTAGTTACCAAATAAAAAAAAATCATATTTAAAAAAATATAATTAATTAAAAAAAATGCATTTAAATTAGATTCATTTTAATCAAATTAATTTTATTTAAATCACTGTGGTTAGAAATTGTGACTCTTTATAACTCGATGTATTTTTCAATATGTCAGACTGATTGATCAATTGTTCGATCACCGATAACAATGCAGAAGAAAAAATACTTTAAATGTAAAGTGCAGTTTAGTTAACAAGTGTTATTTCTGTAATTCCCGCCATACTAAAACAAGAACAGCTTAATTATTAAGTTATTCTTTTTTTATTTAAGTTTTCAGGACTAGGACAGTACTTTTCTAGTCTTGATTTCTCTCTTTCGCGTTCAGATTTTGTGGTAACGGGACGCTACATGGCTGACGAACGAAGGAGAATGTAGAAATCAAGCTCAAAATTCCGATCTTTTCTAAAAAGCCCTTTGTTTTGCACGTGCTAAGTTTTATATACATTCTCCCTTAATGATTGTCTTTATTTGAATACAACACAAATGCAAATAGAAAGCAATGACAGAAAAAAAGGTATATATAAAATGGTTTTCAGGAGTATTTTTTGCGTGAAAGGTTTGGTTTCGATCTCATGGTAAAACTGGTCTGATTAAAATGATAACTTAAATCATAATTCAACATATTATTTTAAATCACCTTGATTTGATTCCTCCACTCTGCGGACAATACAAATTCGGACCAGTAAAACTAAAATAGTGTAAAGTAAAAAAAAAAATTATTAAGACATAATTGTTGCACTGTTTATTTAACGTAGAAAAAATACATTGTTACTTTAATTTGATTTTCGGTCCTTACGTATACTGAGTTAATAAAGAATTTCAGTTGTAGTGTTTTAGCCTTCCGTGAGTACCTTACCCGCTAGGACGGTGGTTATTTTTCTTCATGTAGGTTCCTTTTAGTATAAATTTTCCTCCGGCTGAAATCTGACATAATTCATGCGCTTCGGAGAACATATTCTGGAAGAAAAAGACTTGCGTGAGTGTTCGTCGGAGGGGTAGCCCAGGTGCTGGATCTAGCTTATGGTTATGCAGAAATACTCGCACGCCATGCTGCCTCTCGCAGTCACTTCGGTATTGCTTCTAATTAATATGATAGCCCTATTAGTAAAATGAGTGTCGGCACCCCGGCGACATTTGTATAGCTACTGATTTGCCTCAAAACTTGTCAACATATTAATGACATATCTGAATTAGTAAATCACATTGCAAGTCATAGTATTTTTTGTGAGGTTATTAAATTTTTATTTTTGAGATTAGAGAGGAGGCGCTTAGCTGGCAACGCTGAAAAAAACGTGACGTTAAATGTTCTAATATGAGGGCAGCACAGCTTGTTCCCGATGGATAAGTTTGATAGGACGATATGAATGCTGATGAAACTGACGCCATCAAAACAAGAAAAAAAAAGTGCTACAAACTGTCTATTTTAGACTGCCTGTTTGACTTGTAAAGCCGGAGTCACCGCTTATACATCATACAAATGGCTCTCTGTATATAGATTCGAACGCAAGTTTTTCTTTTCTTCGAATGCCGCATGACAATGAGTTCAAGGAGAAAAGTGGGCGCACGGCATTCGAACCAGGAATATTGCGCTGACTCGTGTTTGCAGGCTGTCTCTTAGTATGATGCATGGACAGTGTGACCCCCGTTATACAAGATGTGACGTCCGCCCCCCACCCCCCGTTTTCGTTGTTCTCCCAGTCTAGACTTTTTGTCTTAAAATACTGCTTCGCAGGAAGACGCTGCATATTGGTTAAATTAAAGTGCCTAGATAAAAGCTATGCCTACAGACAACTTCACACCCTGAGGTGCCGACTAATACCCTAGTTACGCCAGCGCTCTTAACTGTCATTAAGGCAACGACAGTTGACTCAATCGCGATTGGCCGGAGTTACACGGCGACGCCGACCGATATTGAGTCTCTAACGATGATTGAGTTGAACTGAGCTTGCCTACATCAGTTGACTGATGGGTCTTCGCCTCAGTAGAGCTAAAGATGGCGGCGTCCGCCGCATCGCCGCCCATGGCGAGCGCCAGCGAAGCTCTTACTATAGCGGAAGATTGGGGGAGGTATCTAGAAAGTATCGTAGCAGCAAATATTGTCGGAAGAGGTATGATTCGGGGCCAGAGCTGTCGCTAGAACAATCACGGCACGTCGCGGAAGCCAAAGCTCGACGGGAGCGGTCATTGTGATGCCGGTGCCTAGAAAACTTTCGTTATGTTGATATTTCTTGAATCCGTGTAAAACGTTCTGACAGATCCTCCTATATATGATATGTAGGATGCTCTAGTTCTCACTATTGTTAATTTACTAAAAAGACACACAAAGTTTTGGCTTAGTTTCGGTTTTAACTGTGTCCGTGACGCGCATCTCAATTGAGTTTGTTAGGCCTCTGTACCGTAGTAACACCGGACAACTTAATTGAGCTCAATGACAGTTGGGAGATGCCAACGGTCGTTGGCCTAATGACAGTTGAGGGCGCTAGTGTAACTAGGGTATAAGTTAGGTAGTTTGAGTTGATCGTTCCCATATCTTAGGTAACTATACTCGATATTTCTCCGGGCATTTGGGCATGCGTATCATAGTGTTATCAAAGTGCAAAAAGTGTCAGGATGTTTTCCTATCAATTCAAGCAGTTTTGGGGTCGATATTTTAATTTTTACAAAAATATATAATTATTGGGTTCATTCTTGAAATGGGTTTTCGGCTCCTCTGTGTGCCGAGGAACATCGCGGCGCCGAGGAACACCAGGGACCCTAATCTGGACTGGCGAAAACGTCGGCGAGAAATCGGGCGGCTCTGATTGGCCGGCGCCAGGATCAATTGCGGCGTTGTCCAATCACGGCCGCCAGATTTCTCGCCGACTTTCTCGCCAACAGTCCAGATTAGGGCACCACATAAAACGCTGGATATCCTGTCTTATTAAATTGGTTATGGGTATGTTATACAGCCTTGAAGTTAGTGTGCCTTCAACGAGCGACTTGTCTCTTGGTTGTATAGATGAGTAATTTAACCAGCGCAGTACAGCCACTAGCCTGGGGGTCTTTCAGCGGCGTAGACTTTCCGTTTTCCCGGGGGGGGGGGGGCAGGCTGAGAAGTTCTTTGGGGGGGGGGGGGGAGCTGCTGCGCGTTACCTTTTCGCCAGAACTGGAGATAGAAGCAAACGGAAAGCACGCTGAGATTCCATTTCTCATGTATTTTGTCAATAAAGGCCAAGTAGGCGTTGATTTGTTTACATGCCACTACTAGAAGCTCGTTACCTGGCACGTAAACAGTATCTCGGCAAGGATCATGGCCCGGGCCCGGAGGGGGGGGTGCTCTGTTCCCCCCCCTTTTCCCGGATCTCACCAGGGGGCGCACGAGCCTTGATGCCCCCCGAAGTCTACGCCTATGGGGTCTTTAATGTGCACCACGCAGTAGTGACTGCGTGGTGCACACTGCAGTCACTACTGCAGTGTGCACACTGCGGACACGTACGTGGATGAGCATCGTACCGCACGCCGCTACGATGCTCATCCAGATCGATACGAGCAGGAGTGGGGATTGAGCCCAGGATCCTGGGTTCTGCAGCGCGATTTTTCGCTCCACGTGCTCCGAGGCTGGTGTGCGCTAGCCCACTCTGCCACCGATGCCCCTCCTGACTTATGGAAGTACCACGCCATCGTTTGAACGTGCCGCGGACGCTCCTATTGGATGTCGGCGAAGCGTCGCCATTTTTGGCTCGGGCGCTTCGCCAGGTGCAGGCCCAGACGAATTGGCCTCTAGGCCATTCGTCTGGACCGCACCGGTGCAGTGCGGTTCGTGGTACACGGAAGGCTAGAGGGGAGAGGGAGCTTCCTTCTCTCCCTGCCGACCTTTTGTGTACTAAAGTGGAAAGAGTTTACTGCACTGAACGGGTGCGGTCTGCCCCTGACGAATAGGCCCCGCACGCTCCAGCATGCACCAGCTTGGCGGTGCTTCTTTATAAAATCAACTCAACGCTTTATGATTTTTTTTTCTTTTTGTTTTAAGATTATCTGAGCTCTGTCCAAATGAGGCCACCGGGTGGCAATCACGAAGGACGTTTATTATATAGTAATTTATGCTTATTTATTATAACCCGTTTCATTAGGTGCTATTCATTCTATATATGCTTATGAAACACAGGCATCAAAAACAGCAAAGTATAATAGGCTGCTAAAAATGAATAATTTAAAAATGAAGAAACTCCTCGCCCACTTCTTTGAATACCTCTAGAGTTTCCGACTATATACCAAACATTTTACGGAAGTTAAATTATCCGCTCAACAAAATGGGAACTGTCATCACCTGAAACATACATTATTCCCATGGTTGCAATTACATAAATAATTACAGCAGTACACCTGCGTTTGAAAAAATTCGTTGGTATGAAAAGTGCTAAGATTTACATGGGTAGCAAATTTTAAAAGTCCAGTGAATATAGCCAAAGAAATATCCGTGCTGAAAATTTGTGATTTTTGGGCAAAATTTGATGAGCTCCACAAAACGAGGTAATACCAAATTTAAAAAAAAAAGAACTTTCAGTTTTTTTTTATTTTGGTGAAAAAGGAAGAGTAGCGGAGCTGTACTATGTGCCGCCGTCGCTCATAGATGGCGGTAGCTGTCCAGAGGGTTGTGTCGAGATTTATTTGACCACGCACACGAAACTAGGAAAACTAGCCCTTAACAACTCCGCTGCAAAAAAAGAAAAAAAAAAATAAATATATTTTTTATATATATTTTTTAAAAAGGAGCATTTTCAATACTTTGTTACTTTTAATGGTCCCTCAACAGAATGGGAACCAGCGGAGCAAGTAATATCGCGCGTTTCCCTATTGGCATCGCTATGTTTATCCGCGAACAGTCTAAAACATAAGTTGTATTATAAGAAAGAATATTATATTACCTTCTGCTTTATGCTTGGTGTCTTATACGGCCTCTTACGCATAGTACACGCCCAATATATTGTCTTAAGCATTCTAATACTGACCATTCTGCTAGGGCGAGAGGAGAGAAGAAACAAGCCTCCATGTTCAAGCAGTTGAACTGCCCAAACAATGAGAAGGGCGCGTGCCCTTTCCATCTTTCACCCCGACAATTTCGTCGAAATGCTACCGGATGCATAGGCGTAGACTACGGGGGGGGGGGGGGGGGGGGCATCGGGGCTCGTGCCCCCCCTGGTGAGATCAGGGGGGCAAAGCTTCCCCCCGGGCCATGATCCTTACCGAGACGCCGTTTACGTGCCATGTAACAAGCTTCTAGTAGTAGCATGTAAACAAAATAACGCACACAGCGACGGACACATGGTGATATACATACGCTGTAAAATGTACCCCCTAAAATAAACTACTGATAATTGCCGGTGTAAAAAAAATTGCGCGAAAAAGCACCCCCCCCCCCCCGGGAAAATGGAAAGTCTGCGCCGCTGCCCGGATGTATGGGGATAGCGCTGCAGTAGGACAAGGCGACGCCACCCAGAGAGCCTTAGTAGAGTGGACCGGATTACTAAAACCACGCTGGACGCTTACCGTGAGGAGCGAGTTGTCTCTTGGGAAGACGCCAGTGACGGCGCCATCAATTCGGGTCCAGTGAAGCTCGTAGACGTTTCCTTGGTTCACCGAGCTTTTGTTGTACCCGACTTGGGGTACTTCTCCGAGAGCTGTCAAATAAGTGTCGTCCACACCACCATGTTGGACCTGAAGTCTACCGTTAACGTAAAGCTACACGTAAAAAAAAAAAGAAATTTAGAGGTTAGTTTATTTTTAAAACCATCGGGATGATGTCATGATGATATGTAAACTTGGGTTACAGTAAAAAAACTCACATGACAAAGGCTAACCGGACGATAACTCACCACATAAAAGCTCACCCGTTTTTCAGCAAACCCTGACAAAAGCTCGCCTCCTTTTTATATATATATAACAGGGACGAAAGCTCATTTGGCGTAAGACGAGCAGGGCTAAACTGTGGGCAAGACGAAGATGTGTCAGTAGTCGATCGAGAACAATATTATGGGAGCTCGTATAGTTAAAAACCAAGATCCATGTTTTACACATTGTGCCGGTCATAAAAAAGTGCAAGATAAGACGGTTTAATCATCGATATCATAACGCTTGGTCGCTCCCTAAAGATATTTAATGTATACGACAGTATAAAAAAGAAGATGGTCTTCATCCTGATTAAAAATAGATATGAGTAAATCAAATATTCAGTCGTGGGGGGTAACAAGCGAATGGGGGCTTTTTCGGCCGTACAGTGACCTGCAATATGAGTTAGAATACGCGAACGGTGATCAGGCCGAGCAGAATACGCAGCCAAGCGGGCAGTGAGCGAAGGATGAAAGCAGCAGTGAAAGTTGTTACTTTTCCAATGTGTCGCCTTGTCCAGGCCGAAAGCCACCGACAAGATTCCTTCGTCTTCTTCCATGTACTGCGGAAAATTGTTCTAACTACGGTGTTCAACTTTGAAGATCCACCCTCGGAGCGTGATACCTCTCCGCACCGGGCCGAGCGCATGATATCGTTTGTATCGCGCGGTGTGTACTGCCGGGTCACCTTTCGCGCATTCCAGTTCATATCACAGGAGACAGTACACGACTTGATAGTACAAATAGGCACCGATTTGCTTAAATTTTTAAGTGTGCGAATCAAAGTGTTTTTTGCATTTTCGCTTTATTTGCAGAGTCATATCTCTCGCGAAATAGGCCTCTCTTGTAACATTTATTGATGTGTATGGCTTCAAGATGTGTGCTTAATTTCTTAACGATAAACGCTAAATGTTTGTTATAAGGCTCGGATGAAAACGAACAAAAAATGGCAAAAAATAGGCGAACACTGTTTTGTAGTATACAAATGCACCGCCGTTAGATGTCAACCCAAGGTATCCGAACTTCTGGCACTCAAACTTCAAAATATGCTTGTTTACATACATGGCCCCTTTGTGAAATTTTGCGATGAGAACCTTAAAACAAAATCGAAACTGCAAAGTTAAAAATGCACCTTCTTAGACGCAAAAAGGCAATTTTAATAACTCTTTTTAACCATTCGATAGATATTGTTAGTATAAATAAATTATTATCGCATATACAAATTAGCAGCTTCAGCTAACAGTAAACGTTTCTCCGTTTTGTCAAAAGTCAGCAATGCGCCGAGAAAGTGAGGGAGGAGAGGAGACAAGAGGGGACGTCAAAACGCCGAGCTCTGATTGGATAGATTAGTGGGTAGACACAAAGCCAGCTGCCTTTCTCTCCGCTGCACTCGTCGCACGCGTTAGAACGCGAAACACCGGCGTCCGACGTTTTGCACCTGGGACCATTTCTTTCCGGACAATCTGTTCAGGGATCCCTTATTCCGAACCATTCGTTGTGGGACCATATGTTCCGGGACCATTTTGTTCCGTTTCCCCGTAGCACACAGTAGTCTCGTTCGATATACCTGCACCTCCTGCATCGGTTCACAAAAGCCGATAGGGATGTCAGTGTTATCGGACGCTTTTAGGGGTCGCATCTCGGCAACAGAGCTCGGTGCGCGCTGACGAGAGCAGAAAAATGGAGTCGCGTACATGAAACGGCAACGTCCGATTACGGCAGCAACACTGTTACATGCAGAAGACGACTAACTGCTTCCTGCTTAAAGGCAGATGATTTTTGAATGGGTGGATGCAATGGCAAAGGACGTGAAATCAAAAACCAGTTGTATGAGGAGCAGCTTGAGGACGGAATTAATGCGTATTGAGGATTCTTTTGGGCACCTCAGACCAACGTTACCATTTTTGCCTCGGACGACGTGCGCAACAGCGTAAGGCACAACAGGTTAACTGATCCTGATGCCACCGCCGGTATCCCGCTGAGCAAAATCTGGTGAGGTTGCCAGACACGCGAACAAAATACCGCCACTCGCAAAGAGGTCCCTTCCCACGCCAAGGCGGGGTGCGTTTCTGCAGCTCGAGTCACTAGGGCACGAGCTGATGACGCGTCCTGAACAAAGCCCCACGGTGTTAGCTTCCTGAGGGCCTCTATGCCGAGAGCAAATCGTCTGCTATTTGCGCAGGAGTTGCGGTGGCATCAGAACGACGCCGAGCTCTGCTTGGCTTGGATTGAAAAGCATAGTGGATGGCCTAAATGCTAAATGCCCCAAAGTCTAAACACTGCCTTTTTTTTTCAATCAGCCAATAGGAGATTCGCCTCGTTCTGACGTCACCGCAACTCCTGCGTAAAAGCAGACGGCTTGCTCTACGTATTACAGAGTTTCCAACTTCTCGATTGTGGTCACGTGATTTATGAGCCGCTTTTGCAATACGAACTGCTAGGAGGTGACGAAAGCGCTGATCGTCATGCAAAGGTCTGCGCCTTTCCTCCTGCTCGCCACGCGAAAACGCAGCGCATGCGCACATGGTAGCCGATCGCCGCGGGAGGTGTCCGCCATTAAATGGCAAATGCTTCCTATGGTTTGAGGTGGAAACTCTATTCAATCTAGGCTTTACACCTTTTAAATCATCATGAACCAACTAGCTCCAACGGAAGCCTTAATTTTAGACTTTCTGTCCTGCCCAGAGCCGTATACAGAGAGAGCTTGGTCAATGGGAGTAGCGGGCAGAGCCAGGGCGTGTACAAGACGCAGATAGAAGGCTTGACATGCCATCTTGGCCGAACCAGAAGTCGAAAATATAGCGGTGGTAGCAAGAAATTTTAATTTTTATTTTTTAGTAAGTGCGTACGAGTTAATTGGTAAAATAATAATTTTTTAATAAGTGCGTACGAGTTAAATGGAGTAACTTTTCATGGTTGAAAATATAGGGCATGTGATGTTTTGATTATGATCATGCAAAAATATGTAAGTATCGAATGGGCCGCTCAAATTCTGTTTTGCTCGGTCGGAGGTCTGACCGCTCGGATGGCATTTTCCCGGCTATCGGTGCCCGGGTCACGTCGATCGTTCTCCTGGATTTTGATTATGCATGACCGTAATCGAAAAACCACGTGCACTACATTTTCAGTCACCAAGAGTTGCTCCGACGCACTTATTAATTTTGTTTCTCGCGACCACCGCCAGGGTATTATTTACGGCTTCTGACTGGCCACATTCGAATCTCTAAAGACGCCCTGGAACACGCCTAGCCCTCTCTCGGCCAATGGCGTCTCCTCACTTGCTTCCTATACTTCCCAAAAGAATGGCCAAACTCTCTCTCTATGTACGGCCATGATCCTGCCCCAAGAAAAATGGCGCCCCCTGAGGCAGCGGTGGCGGCGCGCAACGTCTCAGACGGCAGACCCCATCGTATTTTTCTCGGTCCGACAGGCGTTGAGAATACAAGAGGCGTTGGCTTGCCGAAGCTATGCTCACGCGCACGCTGCACGTGCTTGCACCGATGCTGCACCCGTCCGGCCCCATGCTTGCATGTATTGCGAAGAGGCCCCGCCAAGGCGAGGACTATTTGTGCAGCCCGATAAAAAACTCCCCCATCCCCCCTGAAATGTCTACGTCAGCGTGGTTCCGCGCAAAGGCGGGATGCTGTTACCACGTGATTCTCATACCGGGGAGGAGAGGATTCTTCCCCTGGACATCGCTGGGCTGCTTGGATTTTGGATTTGGATATGCGACTAACCCCTTTGTAACGGGGGATCCCAGCGTACTAGATCTAGCCAAATTTATCTGTTATTTTTTTCTTGGTTTTTCTTCCACCAGTGGTCCAATCTTCTTTTTGTCCATTCCGCTACCGGTGTGGGCCGCGGGCCCCTGCCCACAGTGCTGTCGGCGCCGTCGTTGCCCTCCTCGTCAATCTCCCGGAAGCCCAACGCCACCGCCATGTCCACGCCGCACGGTACCTCCGGCTGCAGGCCCGCGCACTCCAGGATGACGTGCTGCAGAGTTTCTTCAGCCCCCTGTGTGCACAGGGTGCATCGCACGTCGGTGTCTGTGTACTTGGCTCGAAGCACTCGCGTTCGCAGCATGCCTCCCCGGGCGTCGAACAGAAGTCCACTGCCGCTGCCGTTGTCCATGAATTCTAGCTTCCTTACTTCCTGTTTTAGAGCGCAGCTCTTAGGCGCCCGTTTCCGGCTTGCAGCGGCGTCGCCGTCGCCGTGGCGTCGCGTCGGCGTCGGCGTAACCGCGCGGTGCATGATGGGTAAATTTTCCCGCTAAATTAAGCGAAAAATTTTCCCCGCTAAATCTAGCGGAAAATTTTCCCCGCTAAATCTAGCGGGAAATTTTCCCGCTAAATCTAGCGGGAAAATTTTCCCCGCTAAATTTAGCGGGAAATTTTCCTCGCTAAATCTAGCGGAAAATTTTCCCCGCTAAATCTAGCGGAAAATTTCCCCCGCTAAATCTAGCGGAAAATTTTTCCCGCTAAATCTAGCGGAAAATTTTCCCCGCTAAATCTAGCGGAAAATTTTTCCCGCTAAATCTAGCGGAAAATTTTCCCCGCTAAATCTAGCGGGAAATTTTCCCCGCTAAATCTAGCGGAAGATTTTCCCCCGCTAAATCTGGCGGAAATTTTCCCCGCTAAATCTAGCGGAAAATTTTCCCCGCTAAATCTAGCGGGAAATTTTTCCCGCTAAATTTAGCGGAAAATTTTCCCCGCTAAATTTAGCGGGGAAAATTCCCCCTCCTCCTCGAGGTCACGGCTGACCCTTAGGCCACGTGACCTCCTCTCGAGGTCACGTGACCCCCCCCCGTGCCTCCCCCTCCTCCTCAAGAGCTGCGCTCTAATTCGGCGTTACAGGGAGTTGTAAACGGCTTTCACTTTTTTCCCTGGCGTACAGGGCAAGTGCCGGCTTCTGTCCGGCCTTCTCCGCCCACCGTTGAGTCTCGGTCTTGGTGACTCTCGTGCGGATGTTTTCCAGTTGTTGCCCTGGAGTCGGGTAGAGGAGAGGGCTGTTTATCCGATACCGGGAGGGCCAGCGGGCGTGTCCGTTGCACCCACCTAGTCGAGAAGCTCTTGAGGTGGATGTACTTGAAAGCCTGTCTTGCCCACCGCCCTTTCTGCATTTGGCAGAGGCGTCGTTCGAAGCCCAGCTTGGCCCGGGCCTCTCTGGCATCGAAGCTGGACCACCCCAAGTCCCCTACACTGCCTCGTTAGGTGTTCCTCGGCTGGCTCCCTGTGCCACCCGTCCCACTTCTCTCTGGCGCACCTCTAGGCATGCACTCAGGCGTGCGGGACGACAGACACAGGACTCCGTTTCCAAAAGTAAGGCCCGGCACTGCCACCATCTTCCACACAGCCCGGAGATCTCGAAGCGGTTGTAACCGCAGAGGGCTCTGGCAGTCGATATCCCCTTGGACCTCCTGCTCTTAGCCTGGAGCCTGGTCTCATGGTCTTCGAGGTAGTTGTGACCCTCCTGGATGTGGATTCCCAGGTACTTGTATTGTGATACCCACGGTACATGTTCCCCCTGGATTTTCAGGTCATCTGCCTCGGTGTCTCAACTGTCCCGGAAGCCCATCAATGCTGACTTCTAGCACTGAAACTCAGCCCTAGTGCCGTCCCCATTATGTTGCACTCGTTCATAAGGGCCTGCAGGCCCTCCAGGAAGTCTGCCATTAGGACGATATCGTCGGCATAGATTAGTCCAGGGATTTTCCTCCCCCACTGGTTCCCGCCTCCGTATATTTCAGGGTGAAGCCCTCGGCGCAGTCCTGCAGTCTCTTTTCGAAGCCTGCTATGTAGAGCATAAACAGCAGTGGCGACAGTGGGCATCCCTGTCTCCAAACCCTTGGTGATGGCTACTGGATGAGTCATCTCTTCTTGCTACTGTGCCACCACAGTCGTCTCCTTGTAAATTTCCTTCAGCAGGTTGATCCACTCCCCTCCGAGCCCCGCTTTGCTAGCTGCCTCCACAGCTTCTCATGGTCGACCGAGTCGTAGGCCCGGCTGATGTCGAGGAAACAGAGGTAAAGTGGACGCCTCTGTCTCTGGGCGATCTCTATGGCCTGCGTCAGCACGAATAAATTGTCGTCAAGGCGTCTCCCCCACCGGAAACCGTTCTGTAGCCCCCAGGACTCCTTCTGCCTCTGCCCATGTCTGCAGTCAGTCTCTGTATTATCTGTGTGAACACGCGGTAGAGTACACTGTTAGCAAGTCCCGTGTATTTAGTGAATATTTGGGGTGAAAACACGCT
>JAZHYW010017118.1:0-23700 GCA_037355805.1 Ixodes ricinus | reverse complement strand
ACGTCTTCAGTTCTCGGCGGATGAGCACGGAGAACACCAGCGCCGATCAGGAACCGTGTCCCACAGCCACCCTCATCAAGGTACGTGCGACAGTGACAAAGAAGCACCGGGGCTTCCTGCTCCTAACTTATCACGGATAATATAAACTAACCTAACATAATTTAGCGAACCTAATTTGAACAAACCTGATTGCATTTAACTAAACCTAACCTAACCTAAGCGGGGAATATTTTCTGCGGGGAAACTTTTCTCTAAATTTAGCGGAGAATGTTTTCGCTCAATTTAGCGGGAAAACTTTTCCCGCTAAATTTAGCTGGGAAATTTACCCGCAAATTTAGCGGAAAAAATTCACCGCCAAGGTTAGCGGAAAAATTTCTCCGCTAAATTAGGGGAAAAAATTCCTCACTACGTTTAGCGGGAAAATTTCCCCTCTATATTTAGCGTAAAATATTTCCCGCTAAATTTAACGGAAACATTCTCCGCTAAATTTAGAGAAAAGTTTCCCGCTGAAAATATTTCCCGCTAAATTTAGCGAAAACAATTCCCCGCTAAATTTAGCAAAAAAATGTCCCGTTAAGTTTAGAGGGAAAATTCCCCACTAAATTTAGCGAAAAAAATTCACCGCTACATTTAGCGAAAACAATTCCCTGTTAAATTTTGCAGAAAACAATTAAGCTGAAAAAATGCCCTGTTAATTTAAGCAAAACATTTCACCGCTAACATTAGCGAAAAATTTTCCGCTAAAGAGGAAGGGAGCAGAGGAGGACCAGGGGAGGGGGAGGAGATGCATACCCGTCCCTATGTACCCTCCCCTCCCTCCTCCTCAAGAGCTGCGCTTTAATTCGGCTATAGGGGGAATTGGAAACGTGTTTCATTTTTTTAAACAATTTACAAATTGTATTATCTATTGCTTTTACACAATCTGAGCTCCTTAGATATTGGCAAAAATGAATGCGGATAATGAAAAAATTTATTAAATTTTTTATTGCACTGAATATGATTTAATTTGTGATGCGACTGACGTGCCAATAGAGGCTCTGCTGGGACCACTCTTTATTTTCTTTATCAATGGCATATCGGTAGACATTACCTCGTCTTTGTGGCTGTTTGCGGACAACATTGTTTTGTATAGCAAGATAGATGAGAGCAAGTGAAGTTACTCTTTTGCGATCATGGATGAATGATTGAAATTGATTAAGACTTGGGAATGGGATCTGAATACTGAAAAGTGTGTGCAGGTAACTTTACGGACGAAACGCTTTTTCTCCCATCATACTATAAAGTATCAAGACTCACGGGAAATATTTGGCATCCCATGTCATGCACGTTTTTTTTTTAATTGTCATGTCACCCAACTATAAAAAAGTTGGCCGAACTTTACTTCCTGATTTAAAACACGTAGTTCTCCATGAAGAAAAAGCAACTGCTTGTTGCTTTTTGGTAAGACCTACAATTAAATATATGTGTGCTTTTCAGAATCCGCATTAAAAGTTTACAAAACAAAAACCGGCAGCAAGATTTGTATTCGGAAATAAGAGTAGAAATGTCACCTGTAACAGGGATGCAACATTTAATTGGACGAAACCCTTTACGCATAAGCGGGAAAATTTTTCGACTGAGCTTTTTATCTAAATGGTCAATTGTTTTACGAGGAGTACTAAACAAAGTACCAAAGGACGTCTAGACTTCGCACAAACCATTCGAGGAAGATACAAAACGAATATGTTGTCCTACCGATTATAGAAAATATTACCTTTACCTGAAACAGTCACTGGGTGGAAAGAGTTCCCTGATGCCTATTTTATGCGTAACGAAGCGGGGCCATTCCTTTCGGAAGGCGGTCCCAATTTTTTAAATTTTGTTCTCCGCGTGCACTTTTGTGTGTTTCTCTTTACAGCTTTTACGGCATGGTGTATTACTAATTACAATCATAAGATCGTGTGTTCTGTTTTATTCTTCATGGCCGTACCTGCTATAATGCTTCGGTGCTACGGGTCTTTTCGCGTAAACAAAATCAATAAACAGAGTTGTTTTTTTCTCTCTAGAGTCTTCCTTCCCCATTATACTTTTGAATATTTAAGACTGACGGAAAAGTCAAAGTACAAAAAAGAATATTCTGTACGCCGATCTAAAGAAAACATCGCGGTGAATGCAAATCACGAAAAAGAGGGCTCTCCATTTGCAGGTATTCGCCGCTTCGCCTTGCGTCCCACGCAACGGGCGCTGCGATGCCATGAAGTAATTGAAACAGCGCCAAAAGTTTGTTGTCGTGGCTGGCAACTCGTCGCCTTTAGGCGCTCGCTATTCACCGATGTTTGTTCGCAAACAAGCTCGCTGCCGCCTGCTATCGGCGGACACCTGCGCGCTTCCGTTTTTCCTCTTTTCCTGGTGTCTCGCATCATTTTGTTATTTGTACTACGTTCTTACGAGGCGCGCGGGTTTTCGCAAACGTATAACAGGTACTTCTCCGAGGGAAGCTCTCTTGCTGGGATCTGTGAACCGAACATATCAGTGGTTATATTAAACGGCGCACTATCTTTTATGATGACTCAGCAGTTCCTGGTGTGCTCGAGCAAACGCAACGAACTGGAGGTCGTCATATCCCCTCATTCACGCTTATTAAGCGTGAATGGGGGATATGATGACGTCAATTTCGTTGCGTGGGCTCGCGCACACCGGCGGCTATACTGACTCATGGAAATATATTTCGCCGCTTATTATAGACACTGAAATGTTCGGTTCACCATCCCTTTAAATCCTTTCACTATGCGTTGCTGGATGAAAATAAATACACTACGGGAAGTCTACTGAGCACCAAATACAGTCTCGCCCTCATGGTAGCAAATCCCGCCGCGAATGCGGTAAATATCACCCGATCACGCACAGTAAAGGTTACATGATGATGCGAATTTTCTATTTAATCTGCTTTATTATTTTATCCTGCAGCAGCAAACACAAAAAACGACGTGCGCCATTAGGACGCAATTTTTGCGCCGCTCGATTGCATCGGCCGAATCGTAGCTTTTACTGCTGCCGGGCATAATATGAATTTGATTAGAGACGTGCCATTAGGACGGCGACGCCGATCAATTAGCGGAATCGTTTGGTTTTGCAGCTTAAGGTTATTGGTTATGGCAATCGTGTAGTGTGATCCAAGAGCGGCAATGCTGTCTTATTATTTGATAGCATATATACACACTAATGAATCATTAAATGTATATGTAAAGCATCTGCCGACACACATTGAGAAGATCTGAGATGTTATGATGTAGTCTCGAGGTCGTTTTCAATAAAACAACCCCACAAAGAGAAATGGGTGCAGCATCCGATACCGTAATTTTAATTATAACGTTTTGCCTCACGTATACTAGCAACCGGGCAACGTTCCGTGATATGCGCATTAAGGGCGTCCCTTAGAGATGTCTTAATAGGCAATGTTTCACGAATACATTTAAGTACCGTCATTCAAAGATGTCTTAATAGGCAATGGTTTACGAATACATTTAAGTAACGGAATTTCGCCAAGTTTTATTTATAAATTACGCAATTATAGTTTGTCCCACAAATGTATTCAGAGTAGACAAAGGTAGAGGCGGATGAGCCTTACTCGTCAGAATGCTTTGTACGACAATTCAAGCGTAGAAAGATTCCTATTCGAAGTAACGCGCTTGCTCCCGTTCATTGTTCAGCAGTGCAGATGCTTGTGAAATCGAGTAATGCGGAGATAAACAGTTGCCCCAAAAACATGGCGCGTGTTTTCGACAGCGCAATTGTTCGCGTCGTTTTCAAAATGCAAATCGTGGTTGTGGAACTTCCACGATTTGCATTTTAGTGAAACTTTAGGAAATAAGAAAAAAAAAGAAAACGGTATTTCTTTAGCACCGGCATCATCGACGACTTTAGAAAGTTATCTCACTTGTTTCCAAAGGGCCGTTCTGTTTGTGCTTTTCATTAGTCATTAAGTGAAGCGTTCCACGATGTCGAGCGCATCGGGACTTCGTCTGCCTGTTTAAAGAGGTGCAGCACATGTATGATGACGCCGGCAAGACGTTCCTTTGTTTATATTGGCGCAACGACTCTTCAACAGCTGAACATGTGCCGACAGCAGACAACAGAATGGCGTCCGAGGTGCGTCTCTGGTCACGTGACAACTCACCGCAAGCCTTTCTGTTGATAACAAAGAAAGCTATCGCGCCGACGCGTTACTAAATTTGAAACTTTACGGAGTCCTGTCGTGGGCTGCGACTAAGTGCGGCCGCGATTTTAATTTGAGAACGACAGGAATGGCTCCATTATAGCAAAAAATCACAAAGTGTGAAATGTTTTCGAGTCTGAAGAAATAAAATAGAAGTTCTTTTCATCGGAGTAAGTTTGTATTTCCGGGAAATAAAGTGTACTTGTAAAGACAAGTAAATTAGCGAAGCACCAAATTGTATACCAGGGAACGGGCTACGGACTTTGTTTGGGCGGACATCATTGTTTCGTGAATCTTTTTCAGATTCGTTGGGAGCTCGATTTCTGCATGTGTGTATCATGCGTTGCAAAACGAGGAGAACTCAGCCTAGCCTTTTAGGAAACTAGCTAGGTGGATCAGTAAAACCGTTTTCGGGATTTCATTTGGAAGGGAATACTTTTGTTCGCCTCTGCCGTTGTATAAAGGACCGTGGACAGCGTCTGGCGCATGCGTGCGTGCTAATCAAATTCAGCCGAAATGGAGTACAAAGAATCCTTAGACACCGGCTGTGTAAGTGAGACACCAAACTCATTGCACGCCACTTGCAACAAAACACAACATAGCCGCTTTCTTTTTGCGTTTTACTGATAAATCGTGGTGTTACTTTTACTTCTTAAGGCCCCTTTGACACACTTGCGACCTCTTAGAACCGAGTGCCTTGAAACCTTATAATACCTCTTACGACGAGAGGACACGCTGGCGCCATCTATTGGGTAGCAGTGTAAACTTGGCGGTCCGGCATATTTTCTATTTCTCTCGCGCAATATCCTTTCTTTATTGTCCTCGAAAAACTTTTGTCAGCGTTCTAACCGAGCCTTTCTCATACGTATTACGCACATTTGACCTCAGAAATCCCGTAAACCCATCGCTCTTGTGAAATGCCGTTCCAGGGTCAACGCATAGATGGCGCCAGCGTGCCAGTGTCTTCTCTCGTCCAAAGAAATTTTAAGAGGTTTCAACAGGTTTCGTCTTTCTCGGTCGTACTGGGTTGCAAGTGTGTGAACGGGCCTTATACTTCCTCTCATATGAAGTTCGGCCGCAGATAACGCTACGATCCGATCTCTCCAATCGAGGAACAACAACAATTTATCGTTACGGCACCCGTCTTCGCACGTTTGACATCATCGGCTAAGGCAATCACGCACTATGACTGCGTCGTGATCCTGCCCTTTTTTTTGTACGTGATCTATTGAGCCATCCACAGAAAACGCACATAGGAAACGAGTGCCGTGATAATGCACTTTTGACGCTACTTGAATGCACATCCGATTTTCACGTGGGCTGAGGTTGGACTATTGCGAAACGAAGTATAGAGAAGCTGGCTCATTGAGAAATTTTCATCGCGCTATAGTATCTTTGATGGTGGCCTTTCCACGTTAAAACGAAACTTAAAGAAACGGCGTTTTTTCTTTTCTTTTTTGCGAATGGTTTCGCGTTATATATGCGTATGGATGGTTCACACTGATTTTTCTAAGCCTTATGGGGAGCTAGTTTCTAGGGTGCAGCTGCAGCTTCACTGGCCGCGTTAAGTTGGAGTACTTTTGCTGACCGCTTACGCGGAAGGTTTCATTGGCGAGGTGATTAGTTGATGGCGGTTAATTCGTCCGCTGGGATTTTCTCGACGATCTTTTTGCGATCGCTGGTTTTCATGGACGGTGCGTAGGAGCGCATACTCGACGTCCAAGCTACTAAATAAATGCATGTGAGAGGCAGTAAACTTGCAAATTGATCTTAAGATTGTTAATTTTGGACGAATTTGAAAAGGTGTTTCCTGATAAGGTGATCATAACAAATCAAACCTCCCGCAAAAAAATGTTATTTTGGAAATTTAAAGAGAGTAATTCAAAACACCATATTCACCTGTTAACACCGCAACTTGGGCTGGTTGGTTTTCCATGTTTTAGTACTTCACAGCGCATAAACGCCTCACTTTGTGAGAGGTTTTTGCGCTGTGAAGTGGTAAAGCCATACTAACATTGATAATTCAGAGCAATAGTAAAACCTGCTTTTGTGAAATCTAGGCAATATAAGCATGCTGCCTCGAATTCAATTGTTACCGCATTTCAAGAAGAAGCGCCGAAGTCAAGCGTCGGTGTCGTCTCGGCGTATTGGCTCCGGGCTATTGAAGCTACCGCGAACTGTCAACATGAAAAGCGACAAACATTACAATAGGCGTCTCCCGTTTCCACGTCCACTGCTGTGTCCCCGCAAGAATCAATGGCAGCCAAGATAGCAAAATGTGGCGTCGTCTGGCGGAAATCGAGGAACTAGAAAATATAGCGTGCCAAACGCACTTTTTCTGACAAGGTGAGAACGGCGGGTAGGAGCTTCAGCACTACAAACTCACGCAAACTTCCTATACCTTCGACAATGCTTCGGCGTCCCGTGCACCTTGAGCGCGAGCGCGCGTGGCCGAAGCACGGCAGAAGGCATGGAGCACTAAGCCGATGTCAGGCATTCAATATACACCCCCTTCCTTTCTTATCCCGTCAATGTGTATAGTAGGAAACCCGTTTCAGTCACAGTTTTTTGGATCGCCTATACCTGCATCAAATTGAGATCTCATCGAAGCACAAAGAAAACTACGACGCAAGGCCGAATAATTTTGCGGCTTGCACCTCTGCTTGCCAGCGTTGCGTCCGTTGTGAAGCGCTTCCAACGCGTTAAGGACGCATTTCCAATGTCTCGAACGCAAGCTATAGTCTGCGCTGTTTTTTGTGACCATGGTAGAGGGGACGTGTACGCCTTGCGTTCGGGGTGACGTTGAACAATACCACCTACACCATACATGACCTGCAAGTTTCCTCTTGGAGCGCCCCACGGCGAACGCAATGCCAGCGCGAGGCGACGCCAAGACAGAAGCAGTCTTTCCCTCTGCAGCGCATCCTGGTCGATCTTCAGCGTGTCTGGTCCTTGGGGCAGATTGGGGTGTCCACGAACAATACCCTGTTTGTTAATAACGCTGTCCCTTCGAGGTGGTATTTAGAGTCACTAGCACTATTCGCTCGAGGCGTCTGCACTGATGTATGTTGTACATCGTTCATCGTGGCTTATGTTGCTGTAAGCTCAAGTGGCACCCCGGTGGCCATTGCCTCACACATTCAAATGCGTGGCGTGTTATGGAAAACAGCTGCAAAATTTCCTCAGGAATGTATACTTTTTACCAGCGTAAACATTCTTTTTTCTTATCACAAAATTGCGTGCAATACTTTGTGTGAAAAGGGAGCTACTGCGTAGATCTGATGTGATCTCCATTTGGGTTTCGTAATAAAAGCGTGAAATAACTACCATATGCGAGAGACCTGGCGCCGCTCGGGACTTCCTTGTTACTGCGTAGGACGTTGGCGTTTTTTTTAATATTTAATAGGCTGATACATGCCAAATGTCGTTTCTTGCTTTGTTTTCCAGATCAAAACTCCTCCCTGAATGGCTCCCAGCCTCTCGTTGCTCCACGCTGTGAACAATGTCCGCAGTAAGTAGCGCGTTTTCTTTTATGCAAGTAAGATGTTCGAACCAAATGCTGAGGCGGGGATTACGAGGACTTGGAATGGCTACTTACTTTCATAATGTGCTGTGCTTGTTTAATGATACAGTTGTTCTCGGAGTCAAGCTTTATAGTACGTGCATGTTCCGAGTTTGCGGCACGATCATTCCGGATTACCAATTGCGGATCCTATAACGGCCATGTGATAAAAGAATGTAGATTTGTTTGCTTATTCAAGGTGATTAAACAAAACCCACTGGGATATGAATGAAACCTTAATGTCTGGTTGTTTTCTCTTCTAGCGCTCGTGTTTTTTTTTTTTCGCCGTTCTATTTTTACAGAGCGTTTGATTTAAACTCTAACATATTTAAATCAGGAAAAGCCGCGAAAGGCAAAATAATGAGGCCTTTTTGAGGTAAGTTATACTGACAAGCGGGCATAAGAGGGGGGTATAAATGTCACAGGTAGGTAAATAAATATCTAACATTTTTTAATTACACCTTTAATTAGTGAAGCTAAACATGTTTCCACAAAGAAATTTGATGATCGTCGTATAAAACCACTAACTCGATCAATTTTAGAAAAATATGAAGCACTTGGTAAGCACAGCGGTCCAATAGGGTTTCCAGTCACATGACAGGCGCAACGCTGGTGTTCTGAAAACGCGGATAATAATCTTTTCATCTCTGTTTTCAGACCGCCGGCGTTGCGTCT
This sequence comes from Ixodes ricinus, assembly GCA_037355805.1. Lineage (NCBI taxonomy): Eukaryota > Metazoa > Arthropoda > Arachnida > Ixodida > Ixodidae > Ixodes > Ixodes ricinus. The sequence continues at coordinate 15,268 of JAZHYW010017118.1, read as the reverse complement.
CTTGCACGAGTGGAAACTTTAGCCTGACCTCACACTCACCACATGCTTGAAAGGTTTCCGAAATTGGCCGATTTAGTTGCGTTAGATGACGCTCAGCCAGTTTCTAACTGAAACGTGTGTTTATTTAGAATAATTAGAAAGCTGATCATCACATTCTACACATTTTTGAAAAACAGACACGACGGACAAAAAAGGGAACAACGCACAAAAACGTTTCAAACGCAGCTACTACACTTTATTTGCACAGTCGTTTACATGCATCCTCCCACCCGTCTCCCGGGGACTGCACACGTCACTGGGACTTTGACGTGTGTCGTTCCGGGAGACGTGTGAGATGCTAAATAAACGACTGTGCAAATAAGATGTAGTAGCTGCGTTTGAGAGGTTTTGTGTGTTGTCCCACTTCTTCGTCCGTCGTCTCCGGTTTCTCAAAAAATCTGTAACATCAACCAGCTGGCCTGCCTACTCACTTCATCTTCAATCACATTCTAGCTCATTGTTAGAAATACCGCGACAATAAACCTCATATATTGTGTCCTCCGAGGCATAGAACTCAGAGGCATAGACCGCATTAACGTTTCTTGCACGTTGTTTCCTTTTTTAAAAAATCTGGTCAAGATTGAGTTTAAAATCAAACGCGCCTGTATACGCTTCTTGAATTTAAGCATTCACATTTTGCCTATTACTCTTTACATCTTAAGACTTCGTTTTGCACAATTGTTAACATATTGATACATTTAGATTTTCTCTCTACTTCCGCTTTTTGTTGAAAAATATAAATTGCGTATGACTTCCAGTGGTCCAGAATATGCAAGCTGGGCGTCTTGCGCAATTAACGTATAAAGTCGGTGATGTTATAATTCGCATGCAAGTACATGAACGGAACAATTTTTAGTATCATTTTAGCTGATGAACATGTTTTATGCATTGGAAGTCCCTCCACCTTCTTAATAGAGGCTAGATAACGCATGCAATAAGTTATCATCATAATTGACAGCCGGTTGTTTTGCCACCTAGCGGACAACTGCATTTCCAAAAGCTTCAATTACGTTTTTTCTAGGTATGAGCACTTCATTGATTAACCGATCGACCACTGTGTACTTTTTGTGGGTATTGGTATATTTTGAGCAGGTTAATAATTTGGCTTTGACGTAAGATAAGTCGGGTGAGAAAGAAAAAGTAAGAATGTCGCATTTATTATTTTTACGAATTTTTAAATATTTTTAGGACGCGACATACTTGTCTTCTACGCTTTACAGCTTGACAAATCTGGTTAATTATTTACAAGAATGACCCTATTTCTTCTGGAAATAATTTAGATATTTTCACTTCAGGTTTGAAAGAACCGATATTTTGTGCACTTGATTAGTACAATGTCAGGCTACTTATCCGATATATCGTAAGTGCCTTAGGGTTTTGTTCTCGGGCCGCTGCTATTCATTTTATATATCAGTGACATGAGCCGAGGATTGTGTTAGCTGGTGTTAAAATTAAACATTTTGCCGACGGTACACTTACATATCTAGAAATACAAACATCCGATGATCAGGAGACGTTAAATGAGCATTTACAGAAATTGACAAGCTGGTGGAAAGCAAAAATAAACAAAAACAAAACAGTAGACGTGAACATAGCGCGAACAAAGTACAAGCACAGTTCACCTATGGTGTAAGGGCTATTCCTTTAATATGTGTACAGGAGTACAAATACCAAGGCGTCATTTCAAAATCGGATCTGGACCGGAATGCACACGTAAACAATATCTCCAATATGTGCGAAAATAAATATTTTGGACACTTGGATGAAACGTAGGTTTTGCCGGTCTAGAGCTGAAATTAAGAGCATATCACTGATATCACAAACGATTGAATAAGCAATCACAATTTGGAAAATATTTGCACTGCAAAACATTCCCAAATTAGAGTTCATAGGAAGCAAAGCTGTCCGATTGATTTACAAACGTCATCGACTTACAGGTGTCTCCCGCTGAAGTCGGATACAAACCGTTAAACCATAAGTAAATCAGTATAATGTTGACTCGATTGAACTTATTTTTTTTTGTTAATTGCTATATGACGATTACCTTATTGATATTCACAAATATATGGTACATGTGCAAACTTCAAAAACGCAACTCGAACGACGCATAAGAAATGTATTCTGCCTCACCGTTTTAACACTCATTAATCTAGGAATTCTCTTCTTTTGTTAAATATATCGATAAATTGAACTGCCTATCCACGGATTCTGTTAACAGTGAAAATGTGTGTGATTTCTTGGTGACATTTCTAATACTGAAGAGTGCTTGTATTGAAATGTCCACGAACCTGCTTTGAAATCAGTAACACGACTCACTGACAGAGTAAAAACGACCAGGGCGTGTACTTTGAACGCCCCGCGTCAGATATCACGATGGAAGGCGACGAAGGCACGGCGGAAAGCGCCCATGCTTTTCCTCGTGCTTTGGCTCTGCGCGCAGCGCTCGAAGTGCACTTGACGCCGAAGCGCTGTGGAAGTTAGGATGTTCGCTCTGTAGGCGTGACAATGAAAGCTCATCTTTGTCGTTATAAGCTTGTAAGTGACTTTGAAAACCTAATTAAATGATAACGTAAATTTGGGTTAAGTTTTTAATCGACGCCTAGCCCTAGCTGGTACTAAATTGTGTTCAAATGGTCACGCCTATTGAGGTTCATGAATAGCGTTTTCTTGTTTGTCTTCAATAAAATAAAATAGCACGTTGCAAAAAAATAGACATGAGTGTACGCACAGTGTTTAATTGTCTTAACAATTATTGGTAATAATAATGAAGGTTTGAATACCTCTTCACCTTCAAAAATTTATAGCACTTCTTTTTCAAACCTTCGTGGCTAATGTTTAGTGTTTCGACAGAGCACTGATAATATGTGTATAATCACGTAAATGTGCTAATATTTCATCGCATTCTCAAAGCTGCCTAATCTAGAATATGGAAGTGTTGTTACGGTGTTATTTAGTATTCTGTTACTTTCTAGTACAATGTGGGATAGAAAACACAAACCAGCAATAAAACATTGGTAACGGTTATTGGTGTTTTTTTCTTTTATAAACGTTATTATTGGCTTGATTTCAATTCGTTACTTTGGTGAACATAAAATGATATGTAGTATAATTGCTCATGACTAAGTAAGAATGAAATAAACAGTGTAAAAATACGAGAATGGGTAAACACAACACCGCGTGTTCAATATCATTATGTTTGATTATGCCTGAATTTGTCAGAGAAGTATTTCTCTTACCCTGTACCTGTATTTTGTTTCACGCAGCCAAGGTTTTTAACCGCACTACCCGTCCATGATGTGTCCCATTGCACTCATCTGTACAAACAACTTCATCGGTCATGAAGAAACCATGGGTACCGTCGACCAGAAATTCTTCACGACGCTTCAGTGGCATTTCAAGAAACATCCAACCCAGCGGACACTCTATGAGCTGCTACTTTCCGAGTGGAAAGTGCAAAATGTAATCTATGTGTGCGTTCCCAAGTGTTGCGGTTAAAATTCGCAAGTATAAACACCAAAAAAAAGGTGTCGAGTAATATAAAAAAAATAACTGAAAGTCATTAAAGTGCTGTTCGTCCCAGGAAGTCGAAGATATAACCTGGAGAAAGCCTGCATCACGGTCATGCATGGAACTACGTTGTGAGTACACCAACATTAAGAGGTGGGTCCGAGTTTGTTAACGGTTCTTCCGGTAACTATACTTCGTTTCAGCTTAAGCCCAGACGCAGCGGACTCTACGAGGCAATGAGATCAATAAGCAGCGTCGAAAGCGCATGTCGCTAAGCCTTTTCGGTTTGTGATTGGTTCAACGATAATAGAACACGTACAGAAACATGGCGAACACCATGATGGGGCCATTTAGACGCTATGGTCTTATTTCAGCTCGTACCGTTGGCTGCGTCTGAGCTTAAGGTGAAACTATGTACAGTACATTTCACTCCCAAAAAGTGCAACTACACAGTGTTTGCAATCTGCGTAAAGTCCAGCTGAGACATTCCAGAAGAAGGACCAAGTGTGTTGCGAGTGTTTTTGTCTGCTTATGGCGACACGGTTGCTATGACAACCGAGCTCCGTGGAACGCGCCGCGGTGTAACGCAATGCGGAGAGCATGTCGCCAAGTTCTTGCGCAAGAGTAGCGGTGATGAGCTCTGATTGGCTCTGATTGAAGGATAGGGGGTAAACCTGAAAGCAAGCTGCCATAAGGTCTACCCACTATCCTTTGGTCAGAACCAATCAGAGCTCGGCGGCTTTCTGACGTCACCACAGCCCCTGCAAAAAGAAGCAGACGAACTTTCGCTCTGCATAAGTCGTAAAGCAGTCGGTCACAATCGAACGCTCCGTGCAAGCATGAATCTTCCGTCGGCTGCGTATTTACCATGTGTCTTGTGGTTTTCCATGTAGTAGTAATGTGACGAAGGAATGCTTTATTATTCTTCGTAATACATAACGTAATTTGTGCCATCTCTCATTTTCAAAAAAAAGAAAAGAAGTAGAAACTACAATATTCAAGACGAACTCTGATGGACCGGATCGTTAGCATGAACCTGTAGCTGATAGGGAGAGAAGCCCTTATGTGGTTAGGTATAGTTGTGGTGGTTTTGTGACGTGTTGAATACCTCACGCGACTATTGTAGAACACGGAATAGATGAGAACGCCATGAAAATCTTTGCGTTATTCCGCAACAAGGGCGAACTTCCTACGTCCGATAACACATCGGCGTCTGGTGCATTTCGACCGTGCACGCGCAGTCAAAAAACGGCGAGAGGCATGAAGCGCGTGCTGGAGACAAGGTGTTTAAAAAAAGCACACCCTGTTTTTTTCATTATGCGAGCTACAATATGAATTGCCCGGCCTTCACCTTCAGTGAAAAAAAAACATTCGGTAGAGCGTCTCAAAAACAGCAGCCGCCGCAGAGTTGTCCAGCTTCCAACTCTGCGGCATATTTCACCTCTTGGTCTAGCTGAATTGTTGCGCCTTGTCAAGGCCACGCTACCGCGTCACGTACCAACACACTTGGCACACTAGCTGTGGAGCCCGCAACCCTGGGAATACTTGCATCCCAGTTGAGCGTTGATGTGACGTCCATAATGAAAGCATTGAATGCGTTCGTGCTGTCAAAGTTTGGGAAGAAAATACTGTTTTTCTATGTTTCACGATTTTCGTGACCCTCTTTGATGATTAAAGCGTCTGTGCAGTTCCACCTCCTACAATTATCATATAAGCGGGTTGTCTATCTCTATAATACCCGAAACAATATAGGTTTCTTTTTTTTCACCGGAAAAATAAATTACGCATCGCCGAACCCTCATTCCCCGCCCAAAGGTAGTCCAAGAAATCCGAACCAGATGCCAACACATCAGCGCCAACCGATATTTTATTTAAATTTATAAATTATTTAGTTAAAATGTCAAAGGGAATATGGTGGCCGAAAAAGCTCTCGAGTACATCGTGCTTGAGTGCGGCAGAAGCGGAAAACAACCAAAAATCAACTCCATTTTCTCATTAAAATTTTCAGAAAATCACTTATAACTTTTGAATAAAATATGGGTTCGTGCTGAACCTTTGGCATCTGGTTCTGACTTCTAGCGCTAACTGTCGGCGGAGAATGAGCGTTCGGCCATGCGTACTTTATTTTTGCAATACAAAAAACTCTGTACATTTTTTTTAAATACCCCTGTACATTTGCGAAGTAAAGTCTTGGAAATATTTTTTTGAAGTTACCGGAAGCGCTTGTACGTGTATTAACGATACACTGAAATAAAAATCGGATTATACTTCTCATTGGCAAAATAAGTTAAAAAATAGCATTGATATCTCATAATGAAAATCGCACGCTTTTATATTGAAGAGAGGGCTATATATATATATATATATATATATATATATATATATATATATATATATATATATGCAGGGTGTTTCCACGAAAGGTTGACAAATTCGATATTGCGAAAACTACGCGCGTTGCAAGAGAAAAAAAGGCTTGTGTCTTTTTTGGTCCTGCGCCAGGGACCCCTATTTAGGAAAATTATTAATGTCCGAGATAACTAAATTGTTAAGTATTTTTGCGTAATTAAATTTTTTAATATTGTGTTTAAGGGCATAGTTTCAATTAGAAAATTGCTGAGCGTCATCGAAAAACAATAAATCAACAAATTTGCAGAACGATTGAAGGCACAGGAAGCATTTTACGGCTTTCTGAAAAACCGTACAAATTCGACGGGTCTTTTAAGTTTCGGTTTGTTATCCGAGCGCATCTCCGCCCCGGCAGCACCGCGCCCCGTGGAGAGATAGTGCAACCAACCTCTGCTGCGTTGTCATCGCGCGACGCAGCAGAAGCTAGTTGCACTATTTCTCCACGGGGCGCGGTGCTGCCGGGGCGGAGATGCGCTCCGATAACAAACCGAAACTTAAAAACCCGTCAAATTTGTGCGGTTTTTCAGAAAGCCGTAAAATGCTTCCCATGCCTTCTATCGTTCTGCAATTTGTTGATTTAGTGCTTTTTGACGATGCTCAGCAATTTTCTAATTCAAACCATGCCCTTAAACCCAATAATAAAAAAGTTAATTACGCAGAAATAATTAACAATATAATTATCTCGGACTTTCATAATTTTCCTAAAAAGGTCCCTGGCCCGGGACCAAAACGACACAAGCCTTTTTTGTTGCGACGCGTAGTTTTGCAATATCGAATTTGTCCACACTTTCGTGAAACACCCTGTATCTAACTCGGCCTCCCGCCACCATGCCCATATATATATATATATATATATATATATATATATATATATATATATATATATATATATATATAACTGAGAGGAAAAGCAAAACCCTTGATGGAAACAGCAACAACGGGTGGTTTATTCTTCGACGTTTCGGCCGGAGTCCGGCCTTCGTCAGGAAGAACTTTTACAGATGAACGCGGGTGGTATTTATACAATGCTACGGTCGAGTCCAAGTTTCAAAAGCGGCGGGATGACGGTTGGAGTTTCCAAAGGAGCGTAGGAAGAGTTCCAGATGGGCAAACGTTTATACAATGCTACGGTCGGGTCCAAATTTCGGCGGGGTGACGGTTGGAGCTTTCGTGAGAGGGAAGCGTAGTGCAGTTCGTATCCGGGTAAAGTAGCTTGACGGTCGGGGCCAAGTTTCAAGGACGGCGGGATGACGGTTGTAGCTTCTTGAGAGAGGGCGCAGGGTGGCTTTGTGTCCGGGCGGGCAGGGGTGACCTGGACGATAACGTACAATAGACGAAAGGTACACGCGCAAACTAAAGTGCTGTCTCAAAAAAAAAAAAAGCGCCAAGGTCACTTGTGTTGTTTCATGGAGCATGCATGATTCAAACCTGGAAGGGAACAATGTTAAACCTAGAAATAAAAGAATATCAAAACCTGGAAATAAAAGAGAAAAGTTGATGGTCCAGTTCCGGCCACAAACACAGTACCACTGCTAACAATAAGGTCTGGGACCTGAAAAAATGTCTCCTCATCGCTGTTGCTATTCGTCGGATAGCATTTTAATCGATGCCAGAGTTCCGGGGCTTTCATTTATTCCTTGTTTAATTGTATTGAATCGGTAAATTAGGTAGGATTCACGCTGTTCACGTTCGCGATTTGATTTAAATCCAGATTCTAGGAGCGTCACTGACAATTTATCAAATGAGTGTTTTGAGAGAGCGAGATGTTTTGATAGAGGCAGTGTCGGAAGATTTATGGCGTGAGATTTGTGATTATTAAAGCGCAGTCTAAATGCCGTTCTAGTCTGCCCTATGTATTGCATTTTGCATACGGTACACTCGAATAAGTACACGACATTCGACGAGGCACATGTTAAGTGCCCTTTAATTTTGATCGAGAACTGCGAGTGCGTGCTGCTGGCCGTGTTTGTGTGCTGCATCTGTTTACAGATGAGACATCCTGGGTGCATGCAAGGCATACATTCGTTAGGTGGCGGCAATGAATTTATCCGAGAGTTTACTAGCGTGTCTTTGAGGTTACGCGATCGTCTGTGGACTACCCCAGGGGCGGATGGGAACGCGCGTTTAAGGCGCTCGCTTTGTTCGAGAATGTTATAATGTCGTCTTAAGATATTATTTACATTAGGATGATTCATGCTATAAGTTAGATAGAGATTTGTGCGTTGTGCGTCGCTTTGCGTGGGGCGCGGGCTGATAAGGTCTGCTCGGTTCAGCTGCTTGGCTTTTCTGATTGCATCGTCGATTATACGGGGTGGATACTTTTGTTTCTCTAGCACTGACTTTAAATTTTGGCTGCTCGCATCAAAATCTGTCTCTTTGGAACAAATTCGTTTGAAACGATGAGCTTGGCTATAGGGAATGCTGTTCTTGCAATGGTGTGGGTGGTCGCTTTGATAATGCAGGTATTGCTGTCGGTCTGTTGGCTTACGGTATAGGCTCGTGGCGAGTTTACCTTCCTCTATTTTAACATTGACGTCTAAGAAGTTTATTTCGGTTTGAGAGTACGAATGTGTAAAGCGGATGCTCGGATGAGCAGCGTTGTATCGATCTATGAAGTCCACCAGCTCCTCCTCAGTGTGCGACCAGACAATAAATATATCATCTATAAACCTTTTGTATATTAGCGGCTTTACGGGACATTCAGAAAGGAACTGAGACTCTAATTTTCCCATGAATACATTGGCATAGTTCGGGGCCATTTTGGTGCCCATCGCGGTTCCGCTAACCTGCCTAAAGTATTTATTGTTAAATTCGAACGTGTTGAGTTCTAAGACAAGCCTCGCTAGAGTAGCGACGACGTGTCCATCTGGGGTGTCCGGTTGTTTGTGGAGTACGTACTTGTCAATTAACGATCTTATCCCATCATCATGTGGGATATTCGTATACAGCGATGACACATCGAGTGTAAACCAGATATGCATTTTTTGGAATGCATAAATTTGATATTTCCACCCCGTATCCACCCCGTATAATCGACGATGCAATCAGAAAAGCCAAGCAGCTGAACCGAGCAGACCTTATCAGCCCGCGCCCCACGCAAAGCGACGCACAACGCACAAATCTCTATCTAACTTATAGCATGAATCATCCTAATGTAAATAATATCTTAAGGCGACATTATAACATTCTCGAACAAAGCGAGCGCCTTAAACGCGCGTTCCCATCCGCCCCTGGGGTAGTCCACAGACGATCGCGTAACCTCAAAGACACGCTAGTAAACTCTCGGATAAATTCATTGCCGCCACCTAACGAATGTATGCCTTGCATGCACCCATGATGTCTCATCTGTAAACAGATGCAGCACACAAACACGGCCAGCAGCACGCACTCGCAGTTCTCGATCAAAATTAAAGGGCACTTAACATGTGCCTCGTCGAATGTCGTGTACTTATTCGAGTGTACCGTATGCAAAATGCAATACATAGGGCAGACTAGAACGGCATTTAGACTGCGCTTTAATAATCACAAATCTCACGCCATAAATCTTCCGACACTGCCTCTATCAAAACATCTCGCTCTCTCAAAACACTCATTTGATAAATTGTCAGTGACGCTCCTAGAATCTGGATTTAAATCAAATCGCGAACGTGAACAGCGTGAATCCTACCTAATTTACCGATTCAATACAATTAAACAAGGAATAAATGAAAGCCCCGGTACTCTGGCATCGATTAAAATGCTATCCGACGAATAGCAACAGCGATCAGGAGACATTTTTTCAGGTCCCAGACCTTATTGTTAGCAGTGGTACTGTGTTTGTGGCCGGAACTGGACCATCAACTTTTCTCTTTTATTTCCAGGTTTTGATATTCTTTTATTTCTAGGTTTAACATTGTTCCCTTCCAGGTTTGAATCATGCATGCTCCATAAAACAACACAAGTGACCTTGGCGCTTTTTTTTTTTTTTTTGAGACAGCACTTTAGTTTGCGCGTGTACTTTTCGTCTATTGTACGTTATCGTCCAGGTCACCCCTGCCCGCCCGGACACAAAGCCACCCTGCGCCCTCTCTCAAGAAGCTACAACCGTCATCCCGCCGTCCTTGAAACTTGGCCCCGACCGTCAAGCTACTTTACCCGGATACGAACTGCACTACGCTTCCCTCTCACGAAAGCTCTAACCGTCACCCCGCCGAAATTTGGACCCGACCGTAGCATTGTATAAACGTTTGCCCATCTGGAACTCTTCCTACGCTCCTTTGGAAACTCCAACCGTCATCCCGCCGCTTTTGAAACTTGGACTCGACCGTAGCATTGTATAAATACCACCCGCGTTCATCTGTAAAAGTTCTTCCTGACGAAGGCCGGACTCCGGCCGAAACGTCGAAGAATAAACCACCCGTTGTTGCTGTTTCCATCAAGGGTTTTGCTTTTCCTCTCAGTTATACCCCACGCCTTCGGCCCCCCGCCACCATGCCCGTTATATATATATATATATATATATATATATATATATATATATATATATTGTCACGAATGACAACTGATGAGGCGGTGATAACAAAAGAAACTAAACGTTTAATGGGGCGAACTTGTGCCCAAAAGTAAAAAGGGAACGGAAGATAATAACAGAGCGTCGCGGGCGTCGAAAGCGGCGAAGCAGCAGGATCGAACGCTGAGGCGAGACTCAGTCTGGCTGGTTACGCGGAGCCCCTTTTGTGCACGCGTGGGCTTCTGGAACATTCGGCCTGGAACATTCGGCGCGCAGAACATTCTAACCTAGAACGAGCAACACGGTTCTCGAAATTACCAGAAATCTAAATTGGAAGAATAAACAAAAGACGCGGCGCTGCCAGGGATCGAACCCTGGGCTTTCTGCGTGGAAGGCACGCGCGATAACCGTTAGGCCACGAGCGCGCTGCCTGCTTAGTTAGCTGCGCTCGCGGCATTATTCCCCCTTTAAAAAAAAGTGCATCGTCCCGATGCAGCACAAAGGTAAAACACAAATACACAACAAAAAGATAGCAGAGTCGCGAGCCACAGTTCACAGTTCCCAGTTCACTCTTTGACGAGAGTCCAAAGTTCTATCGTTCGTAATACGGCTTGAGCCGGACGACGTGCACCACCTCGGGTCGTGGCTGGCGTCTTGCAGATGGGCGCGTTCCGTCGGGTAGAACTTCGTAGTTCAGATCGCCGAGGCGTCGGATGATTTTGTAGGGTCCGAAATAGCGCTTGAGAAGCTTCTCGCTGAGACCGCGGCGCCGAATCGGTGTCCACACCCATACCCGGTCCCCGGGTTGGAAGTGGACGTCCCTGCGACGAAGGTTATACCGGCGTGCGTCGACTCGCTGTTGCTCTTGAATCTTGATTCTTGCCAGTTGACGAGCTTCCTCCGCGCGTTGAGAGATCAGTTGAGCGTCGTCGTTGCCATCGTCGGTTGGCACGTGAGGCAGCATGGCGTCCAGCATTGTGGTAACCGTCCGGCCATGTACCAGTTGGAACGGCGTCATTCCTGTGGTTTCTTGTACCGCTGTGTTGTACGCAAATGTAACGTACGGCAACACCTCGTCCCACGTCTTGTGCTCCACGTCGACGTACATGGAGATCATGTCGGCGATGGTCTTATTGAGCCGCTCTGTTAGCCCGTTGGTCTGCGGGTGATAAGCCGTGGTTCGTCGATGGCTGGTGTGACTGAGCCGAAGTACCTCTTGAGTCAGCTGTGCCAGGAAAGATGACCCTCGATCTGTGATCAGCACTTCAGGTGCGCCGTGTCGAAGAAGAATGGACTCGACGAAAAACTTGGCGACTTCCACTGCTGTTCCCGATGGAAGGGCTTTCGTCTCGGCGTATCGTGTAAGATAATCGGTCGCGACGATAATCCACCGGTTCCCTTGCGTCGATGTTGGGAACGGCCCGAGCAAATCCATTCCGACCTGCTGGAAGGGCGTAGTCGGGGCAGATATCGGCTGCAAGAGTCCTGCTGGCTTGGTCGGAGGCTTCTTACGTCGTTGGCACTCATGGCACGACCGTGTGTACAGATGGACGGTTTTCGGGAGTCTTGGCCAGTAGTACTTGTCACGAATCCGGGCGAGCGTCCTGCTGTAGCCAAGGTGTCCAGCCGTCGGGTCGTCGTGGCATGCTTGAAAGATTTCTTCTCGCAGGCTGGCAGGCACAACCAGCAGCCAGGCAGGGTTGCTGGTTCCGAAGTTCTTCTTGAAGAGCACACCTCCCCGCAGAACGAAGCTTGACAAGTCTCGGGCCAGGACTTGCGGAACGGAACTTCCTTGACCTTCGAGGTGGTCGATCACGGCGCGAAGCTCCGGGTCGTCTCGTTGAAGTGCTCCCATGTCGGTATCTGTAACTGCTCCGAGAAAACGAGCGTCATCGTCGTCGTCGGTGCTGTCAGGTGGAGATTCGACTGGGGCCCTAGACAAGCAGTCGGCGTCATTATGCTTGCGGCCAGACTTGTGCACAATGGTTACGTCGAATTCCTGCAGTCGCAGACTCCAGCGAGCGAGGCGTCCTGACGGGTCCTTGAGGTTTGCGAGCCAGCAGAGGGCGTGGTGGTCTGTGACCACGCGGAACGGGATACCGTACAAGTACGGACGGAACTTGGTTATCGCCCAGATGACAGCAAGGCATTCTTTGTCGGTCGTTGAATAATTTTGTTCTGCCTTAGACAGCGCCCGGCTTGCGTAAGCAATTACTCTCTCTGCCCCTTCTTGTCGCTGAACGAGCACCGCACCGAGACCGGTATTGCTGGCGTCCGTGTGTATTTCTGTCTCCGCCGACTGATCAAAATGTCCGAGGATAGGGGGCGACTGCAGCCTTCGCTTGAGTTCGTCAAACGCTTGTTCTTGCTCTTCTCCCCACTGGAACTGCACGTCGTCCTTCGTCAGATGCGTCAGCGGTGAAGAAATCTGTGCAAAGTCACGCACGAAACGTCTGTAGTAGGCGCACAGCCCAAGGAATCTACGGACGGCCTTCTTGTCCGATGGCTTGGGGAATTCGGCGACAGCGGACGTCTTTGCAGGATCAGGGCTTACACCCTGAGCACTTACGACGTGGCCCAAGAATTTCAGCTCTCCATAGGCGAACCGGCACTTCGAAGGCTTGAGTGTCAGCCCAGCAGATTTGAAGGCCCGTAGCACGGCTCGCAGTCGTCTGAGGTGCTCGTCGAATTCGGTTGCGAACACGACAACGTCGTCGAGGTAGACGAGACAGCTCTGCCATTTCAAGCCGGAAAGGACGGTGTCCATAACACGCTGGAAGGTTGCCGGCGCTGTGCACAGCCCAAACGGCATCACTTTAAATTCATAGAGTCCGTCCGGTGTGACGAAGGCCGTCTTCTCACGATCTCGTTCGTCGACCTCAATCTGCCAGTACCCGCTCTTCAAGTCCATCGACGAAAAGTATCGGGCGTGGCGCAGCCGGTCCAGGGTGTCGTCGATGCGGGGCAGCGGATAGACGTCCTTCTTTGTTACTGCATTCAGCCGGCGGTAGTCCACGCAGAACCTCAGGGTTCCGTCTTTTTTCTTCACTAGGACTACTGGGGAGGCCCACGGACTGTTTGAGGGCTGGACAATGTCGTCATCAAGCATTTCCTGAACTTGCTTCTGGATAACTTCCCTTTCTTTCACGGAGACTCGGTACGGTGGCCGATGCACAGGGAGAGCGTCGTTATCAGTGATTATTCGATGTTTCGCAACCGTCGTTTGGCGCACCTTCGACGACGTGGAGAAGCACTCACTGAACTCGGCGAGAAGGTCACTGAGTTGTTGTCGTTGTGGGGCTGGGAGGGACGGGTCGATGTCGAGCTCTGACGGCGTGGTTCTCTTGTGCTGCGTCGGAGAGGCGTCTTCTGAGATCACGGCGATCGCGGCTGAGTCCGGAATTTCCTCGACGAAGCCCACAGCTGTACCCTTTGTAAGGTGCTGCGACTCTTGCCGGAAGTTGGTGACAAGGGCTACGGTACACCCGTCCTGGATCTCGATTACGCCTCTTGCAATGCCAATCCCTCGTCCAACGAGAAGTTGGACGCTTCCTTCCAACAGTGCTACACCGCAGGTGGCTTCTTCGGTCCCGACGGGTACAAAGACACTCGACAGCGGCGGCAGGTTTACATGGCTGGCAAGGACTCGCACTGTAGCTAACGTCGCTTTGGGATTTTCTGCCGATGGGACAGGCTTCCGAAGCGTCAGCTTGTTCTCCGCAAGGTCGATGATGGCGCCGTATTCGCACAAGAAGTCCATTCCGAGAATGACGTCCCTCGAACAGTCTTGCAGAATGACGAACTTCACAGGGCAGGTTTCGCCGTGGATCTCAACGCGCGCAGTGCACCTGCCGACAGGTGTGATGAGATGTCCGCCGGCGGTTCGTATCTGCGGTCCGTCCCACGACGTCGTAACTTTCCGAAGGCGGCGAGAGAGTCTCCCACTCAAAACGGAGTAGTCTGCTCCGGTGTCGACGAGTGCTGTCGCGTCGTGGCCGTCGATGATTACGTTGAGGTTATTCGACACTCTTGCAGAAATGTTGTTTCGGGGCGTTGCGGCGTTAGAGTGGGAGTGCTCCGACGATCTTGGAGGATCTTGGCGTCGGTCGTCTTCGGCAACTCCACCTCCAGGGGTTGCCGCGCCTAGTTTCCCCGGCGTGGAGCGAGTGGTGACAGGCTTTCACGTCGGGGTCGGTGCATCGGCGAAGCTGGACGTCGTGGCGAAGGCGACCGGAACTGTCGGCGGGACGCAGGCTCGGGGGACTGAGGTCGTCGCAGGTACTCGTCGATCTCCCGAGGGCGTTCGCCATACCGGGGGCGCGGGTCGTTTGGGTGGAATCCGCGCAGCCCGAGTCGTCGGTATGGACATCGGCGGTAGACGTGATCAGCTTCCCCGCAGTGATAGCACAGCGGGCGTCGGTCGGCTGTCCTCCAGACGTCTGTCTTCCTCGGCGCAGGTTGCTCTGGGCGAACGTGCGCCTGATCTTCCTGTCGTCGGGGGTACTGCGGCGTTGGGGCGTCTCTTCGGGGTGGAGCAGTGGCTTGGCGGGGGGCGTGCGGCGGGCGTCGTGCCATGGCGGCGTAGCTCAGCGTCGGTTCGTCCGGTGCCAAAGTGGTGACGGGAACCTCTGGTTGGAGCGCCCGATGCACTTCTTCTCGAACAGTTTCGGCGATAGAAAGGGTTGGCGGACGACTGGCGGTTGGCAGCAACCTTCGCAGTTCCTCGCGGACGACCTCCCGGATGATTTCCCGGATGTCCGACGTACCCGGAGTGTTTTCGCTGTTAAGAACCGCGGGTGCAGCGACGCCTGGTTGACGCTGGTA
>JAZHYW010017117.1:0-13296 GCA_037355805.1 Ixodes ricinus | reverse complement strand
GGTATTGGTTGCTAGCTGACGACAGCGCCGAACGTCCGGCGGAGGAGTGCTTTCCCAACTCGTTAAATTCTTCGGCAAATTAGGGCCAAAACACCGGGAGTCTTGCCAAAGAAGGTCAGATTTGGCTCTACTTTGGCTTATTCGCGGTTCTCAAGGTCAGAAACTTTCAGACAATTGCCAGAAGCTTGGCCCAGGGCTCTGGGCTACCTGGGTTACCGTTTCTGCACTTCCTATATTTAGTCACACAAGAAGCTGAACTCTTCGGTGCGCACTAACATTAGCGGTATATAGCCTCTTATTCTTTCTGGTCTCGTGATCGAATGCAATTTATGAAAGGGCACGACTAACATGGTGGTAGTAAGATCCCTGTCGTAAACATTGTTTTAGTTTGTTTGAAGAAAGCGGCAAGTATGATATAAAGCCGCGAGGTACTTCGCAACCTGCCGGGAAGCGCCTGCTGTGGGCGGGGCAAAGGGTTCGCGCATAAAGACGACGCTTCTCCGCCTCTCTAAGATAAAACTGCCGCGGCATAGAGGTATTTTGTTTGATGGCGTTTGTTCCTGGGATTGATCGCGATTCCCGGGGTTTGTGGGCACCCTGGCGGCTCCCCAGCCCAGTTGCCCGACTGCGAGGCAAAGGTGCCGAACGTTTCCCGCGTGGCGGTGACGTCACGCCAGCCACCGCGCACATCGGATGCGCCGCCATGATAAGGCGGATCAGAGGCGGCGCATAGGAGTCGCTGCCTGGACTCAGGCGCCGCCGGTAACATTGTTAATCGTCTGCTCCATGTCCCATTAAATGTAATTTCTTGTTGCTGAAACTGTTGGCTGCCGTGTTATCCCTCCGGGTCAGGCAGGCAGCAAGCGAAAGCCGACCACAGGTTAGAACTGCCCGTCATGTTAGTTGTCGTCATCGGCGTTCGGCACCGTCTGCACCACCGAGGCGCAACGCATCCTCGTCTCTGTACCTGCGGAGAAGCCGGGTGATATCACCAGCAGCATTTAAGCCGTCGCTGGCCCCGGAGGCTTGTCGTACCTGTAGTGCCATGGCGGAATCAGGTTCTTGGCGGCAGTCAATACGATGGCTTCGGTTTAACGCATGGAATTAAGATAAAGCTCTCTTTGTAATGGTGTCGGTGATCTTCTTGAAACCGATGGGGTCTAAGGTCGTCTTCGTGTCTGTCTATCGCCCTCCCGCCCTATGTTACGGAACAGGCCTTGGTTGAAGTGTTGAACCAGTGGGACAGAGGGAAAGGGTAAAGGCTGTCACCCATCCCGTTTTCCGTGAGTACCCTGTCGTCCGTACCGGCACATGGGCCGTCAAGATGAAAATAACCAAATCCGTGCAGTATTTTATTAATCTTCGAAGTCATCGTGTGATAGTGGATTATCGCTGTTTGCGTCGTGTGAGCAGCTGGTGCGGGCAGGAGGGCCAATGCCGGGCCCGCAAGCAAGACACCACGCTGAGCACGGTGCCTGGTCTTTGGCCGTGAGACGAAGGGGCTGCAAGACGCCCTGCTTGCGGTGCGGCCAAGGCCACGAGATCGCGGACTGCGCACCGACCTGTGCAGCCGACACCCAGCAGCCGCTCTCCGGCGTCAGCCGCAACAAGCCAAACAAGTGACCGCCCCCATCCTTTCCCTGAAGGCGTCAGAGGGGACCCGCAGTCGGAAGCAAACTCCTCCGCCTGTCCGGGAACATCTGTACCGAAAGAAAGCGACACGCCGCCAAAGATGGACGCTGCAGATTGAGTGAGTCCTTCAGGCCACGCCCATCCCGGTTGCCGGCAGAATTCCTGCTTCCGTAGTCACCCCCGCCCCGGCTGGGTGCGACGGCGGATGGAAGGGGAGGGGGGGGGAGATAGAGACAGTCTGAGCTCTGGTTCTGGCCGCCTGGCGACGACGACAACTCGTACGTGACCCCGGGCCAGCGTGGCCCCTCCTCCCATCCCCCTCCCAACTAGCCTTCTTCCCGAGTTCTCAAGACTCCGATGCAGCCAATAGGGATTGAACGGTCGACCGTTTAGCTGCCTCCGAAGAGCCTGGCGCCACGCCGGGCCACGAGAACCTTCCCTGAACACCAACTCCGCCACCTGTTGCGGCGTCCTCCCCACACGTTGGCACCAATGCCGTTCAGCGACGAGACAACGCAATAAGTGTCCGCCGAGGAAAGGGAGATGTATGATGATCGTCTGGAGACCTGGCGCGGCGTCCCGAGCACCGGGTAAAAGCGTCTGGGGGGGGGGGAGGACCGCCAGGCTGACGCCGAGAACAGTGACTCTCTTGTATTTTCATGTCCCTCCTTTACGCTTTTATTTTTATGCTCCTGCACGAAATCACCCTGAATATTCAGGGCATTCGCAACCCCGACAAACAGCGTGAGGTCGTGCACTTTGCGTTATCGATAGAAGCAGACCTCGTATTCCTGCAAGAATTTTTTTTTTTTTTTTTGCAATGCATAATGTTGCAATTTTTTAGGAGCGTTTTAAAATTTAATGTTTTGCGTTGTTTGTTGTTTTTGTTTTCGAGACGCGTGCTGCCGCGGCGTCGCCATTCTTATCTTCCGAAATGCGCCGCGTAATGGCTGCAGCGGCGTTTTCAGACCCACCGAACCTGTACCACCTAGAACCCAAGGCCTGCGCGTTTTATCCCCTAAACGTCATCACTTGCAGATCCCCTGAGCGCCCCCTTGCCAGCCCGGATGAGCACCGTCGTTGCTATATCGTCTGCGACATCGTCTGCCCCATCAACTGCACTGGTTTGTATAGCAGATAATGGCGGCGATGCTCACGCCGAGGTCTGCTGCTATAGCATCCGATGGAGTTAGACGTTCACGTGGGCGTCAAATGCATGAGTGAAAATGCCTTACTGCTCGTGCGAAGGGCTGCTGCTCTTCGCTGGACGCTGGCACTGGACACCATTTTTGAGGGCGCTGTTTATACTCCGTTCACTCTTGGGCAGAAAACGCAGCCAACGCCAAAAGCGCGAGAGCCTCTAGGCTGCTGCTTTAAAGCGTTCTTCCGCAGGACGAGGCGGACGCGCTAGAAACGCACGTACTAAGCCCGCCTAGCGCGTTCTAGCTCGCGCTCCTGGCCGAGGGAGTGTTCGAGTGTCACGTTGTAAATGCACTGGCAGCTCGCGTCAGCCTCGCGCTGAGCAGTCGCGCACACAGCCATGAACGCCAGTGACGTAGTTGTCACGTGGCCCTTACTCTCTTGCAAGCTTCCGCCTGTTTGCCACTTAGGGCGGGTCGGGTATCTGCTAACGATGACGTCATGCGAGGGCCTTGTGTTCATGTGGTATTGTCCGAACGCGCTATCGCGTCTGCGATGCCGTTAACGCGTTGGCGCCCGCACAGATAAATGTCTTTGTCATGTAGTTTTTCTCAGTTTGCCGTGCTTCTCTTTTAAACCCACACCCGTTTTATATTTGGAGAGATGTTAATTGTTCTCGACTCTTATCGCGATGTTCGGGGTCCGGACCAGGGCCGCGGTAGCTGGAGCGCTCTTGGCCGCTCCGGAAGCGCCTCTTCGAACAGGTCAGGTCGACCCGCAAGATGCCTCCGGCTTCCACTCCCACACTTCCGCGCTGGAGCTTTAGCAGCAGGCGGCTGACTGCGCGTATCTCGGTGCTCGACATTTCTGTCCTACATTTCTCGGTGCGAAGTCCTTTCAGCCCTCTCTGCTGCGGCCTACTTTGATCATCGGCCCCTCCTCGCTCCTTTGGCAACTCCCCGGCGGAAACACTCGTGCAAACATGTGGCCGTCCAATGCGCATCTTTTTCGGGATCGAGAGGCGCTGCACGCGCTGTTCCAGGCTCCGATCGAAGCACTTCGAGATGTGGGTCACACACAGCACGCTGGGACAGCAAGGGAACACTTTATGGCACTCTCTTTGGGTCCGTGAGGGCAAGTTCAGCAGGCGAGAGCTGTTTGTGAGGCTCACGGATGTTCTCCGAGCATCTGCATCGTTAAGCGAGAAAGCCCTTTTCACGCCTCTCATGACTGACGTTTTGGATTTGCTCAGGCCCGGTATACTCCCGCCCCTTATAGGAACACTCGGAAACGGCTTCGGCGCAACCTTGCGACTAATACGCCGTGTTTGATCCGGAGGTCCTTCGGTACTTCCGGGCCTCTCACTTCATGACAGCCGGTCTGGCCGTATCTCGTCAGCCGTCCCGAGGGTTCCAGATCGTCCTTGCCGGCCGACGTTGAACACGTTTTTAATGTTTATTTTACTGCCGAAGCTGCAGAGGCGACTCGTAGGTCGGGTTTGAGCGCAGCTCTTAGGCGTCCGTCTCCGGCATGAGTGTCGTCGACGTCGCCGTCGGCGTCGGCGTCGTTACGCGTCGGCGTAACGCTTTTTTGTGAGGCGTCGGCGTCACCGCTGGCGTAGCCGTAACGCGTCGGCTTGACGCGTCGCCGACGCTTCACGAAAAGCGTTATGCCGACGCTTTACGGTTACGCCGGCGGCGTCCGCGTCGCCGTCGGCGTCGGCGGAACTGTAACGCGTCGGCGTAACGGTTTTTCGTGACGCGTCGCGTTTGCCGTCGGCATAGCCGTAATGCATCGGCGTAATGCGTCTGCGTGACGCGTCGCCGTCGGCGTGACCGCGCGGTGCATTATGGGAGACGTCGCATAATGCAACGCGGTGATGCGCGCGTTGCGTTATGGGACGTTTCCCATAATGCACCGCGCGGGAGGGAGGAGGAGGGGAGGAGAATGGACGAGGAGGTTGGAGGAGGGAAAGAGGGAGTAGGGAGGAGGAGGAGGTGAGGAGCAGGGCAGGAGGAGATTAGGGAGGGAGGAGGAGAGGCATACCGTACTCCTCCGTACCCTCCTCCTCCTTCCTGCTCAAGAGCTGCGCTCTAATTCGGCATTACAGGGAGTGGTAAAGTCATTTTTTTGTGTCCGTCGACAAAAAATCTAAGCGCTCGCCTTATCTCTTATGTTGTTTTTGACACTTGTTTCAATAAGAAACCACAAAGCAAGTGTTAAAACCACGTGACAGATAATAAGCACGTGGCGCTCTCCGCATGTGTCTCTCGGTAAACATTGCGATTGCATAGGCTGCCGCGGCAATGGCAGAGTACGAAGTGTGGAGTGACGTCACTTAGCCACGCTAACAATGCGAACCACGTGACGCTCTCTGCATGCGGTTCTCGGTAAAGATTGCGGTTGCATAAACTGCCGTGGCAACGGCAGCGTACAAAGTCTTTCATATATAAATATAAAAAAGTTTTGGAACAGTATATTTACGTTTCTTCCGTCAATCATTTTGTATAGACCCTTTTTCTGTTTTCAAACATGAACTGCCGTATGCGTCCCAAGCGACTTCCGGTCGCACCGTCTTAGAAAGCCTCTTAAAGACCGATGACCAGTTGGCGCTTTCCACTTTTATCCTGCTTCCTCCTCTCCCCCTTCTACCTTGTTAACCATCGCCCGTATCCTCCTACCCCATGGTGAGGAGGATCTTCTGCCTTACAGAATCTCGAGTCTGGTCTCCGGCCTTTAAGCATAAATGCTACACGAATCATGAAGTTGGAGATTTAACGAGGGCCTTTGACTGCACAATATTAGATCTTTGAGGAGACAAGTTGGTTTACAAGAATACTCTAAACATTTTCACGGATCTCGCAGTCCTTCCGTATTTTCGGCGTTCACGTGGAGAATTTGTAGTTAAACGTTTCATCTGCATTTCAAGCAGCAGTGTTAAGGTAGCCTTTGTTCATTCTTTTTATAAACGGGAAGTTCTATGGGAAGTCAAAAACTCTTGCCCAACCTTGTGGCGTTTGCCATAAAAATGTCTGTAGTGCAGCGGGCAATCGTTGCAGGCAATACCACAGCTTCTCTGTCCAACCACCTTCCACAGCGTGGATTGGAGCCTTTGTTTTGTTTAACCGTACTTAGTTAGAAGACGGCTCATTCCGCGGCCCCTTGGATTCCCTTGTCGGGGGGGGGGGGGTTGTGCCGTGCCCTGCATCAGGTTTCGGTGCGCGAGCGAGAAGTCCTTTGTCACCCAGTCACTGCTTTCGAGGCCTACGAAACCGTGTGACGTATGAAATCCGACTCGGCACCCTGGACACACGGATTTCCCACGGCGTTCTACCGGGAGCTCTGGCCTCAGGTTGGGGCTGCCGTGGTCGGGATTTTCAACACCTTCCTGAGCAGAAGCAACGCTCCGCATTCTTTAGGCAGGGCCGCATCGTCCTTATTCCGAAGGAGACCAAAGACCTCTCTCAGCCACAGGCCTGGCACCCCGTTAAGCCGGGGTCACACTGTTTATACAGCATACAAAAGACAGTCTGCAAACAGGTACGAACACGTGTCACCGCGAGATCCGTGCTTAGAATGCCGTATGGCAATGTGTTCATGGAGAAACTTGAGCAAGCGGCATTCGAACCACGGATATTGCTATGACGCGTTTGCAGTCTATCTTTTGTATGAAATATGAGCAGTGTGACCCCGGCTTTACGCTGCTCCACTTTGATTACAATACTGTAAAACCCTTAATGTTCGCGGAGCGCTTAATTTTCGCGAATTTCGCGAATTGAAAAATTCGCGAAATTTAAGGACACGCGAAAATTTTGATCTTTAAGAATTTCAATGAAGGCAACTGGAATTCGCGAGAATTTAGTGGCCGCGATTCTGTCCTTCTGTGACCGATTCGCGAAAAATAGGGGCCGCGAAATCAAAGGGTTTTACAGTATTCCGGCGTCCGTCTGAGCGAGGCGCCTCTGCGACTTGCTGGCGCGGCTGGTATCTGCGCCTTAGACCAGCCCCGTTCCTGGATGGACGATTTTAGCTACCGCGTCCACTGATACGCCCGAGGCGCTTTCTACTACGCCGCGTCACACGGCTTTCGGGGGCGCTTTTGTATCCTTAAACCGAAAGAAGGTGTTTGATCGCTTAAAGCACCTTTTTCTTTTTTATGTGTGTACTACGCGCGTTCTGCTTCTCCCACGATTTTTTTCGTCTTTTAGAGGTTTTGTACGTGGACCTGGTCAGCGACGTCGTCGTCAATGGCCAGGACCTTGCGTGCTTTCCTGTCTGACGAGGATTTCGTAAAGGCTGCCCCCTGTCGCCATTGCTCTTTTTTTCTTTTCTATGTCTTGATTTTCGCATTTGCCGGATTAACGACCAGCCCGCGGTTCCTGGCTTTTCGCTCCCCGGCTCGGGGTCCGTCAAGCTGTCTGCCTACGCGGATGATGTCTCATTTTTATGAATGACTCTGGGAGCGTTATTTCAGTCCTCGGAATCTATGAGAAATACTCATCCCTTATTATTATAACTATAATTATTATTATTATATTATTAAGGCTGCCGAATTCTCCATAGCACCATCTATTTTCTTCTTCTTATTTCTCTCCAGGGCTAGGCTCAATGTGTCTAATGGCGTTAATACCGGAAGCGGATCTGCTACTGCGAAGCGGATCCGCGCGTTCTCAACAGCAAAGCGGCTCGGATAAAGTGGTAGAGGTGCGTTTTTGCCAACCACTTCGGGACCGATTTCTCCCAACCACTTTCGCGAACCGTTAAACGGAAACCATTCTGAACGCAACGCTGACGAGACGTCTGTGGTTATCAAAACAAGATGGCCCCCCTGGCTTATGAGACGTCTTAGGCACTGTAGTCCATAGCGTTGCACCAGACAAGTCAACGAAGAAGCGTGATGTTCACGTCCGTCACTTGAGTCAGTCGCGAAAATAACTGACTCGTAATCTTAACGGGCTTCGCTCCAACGGTTTGGTTCGGGTAAGCTAGTTTGTTTATTATTCGGGGTTCGGAAGCTCGTCACTGCGCTGTTTTGTTCGTTTTTGCCATTAGAACATCGATACCCGCGCCCCGTCGACCAAAATGACAGATTTCGCGCGAATTAAGGCAGTCGCGTGAATTACTGAAGGCTTTCAGCACCGTGCATGACCGACAGGAAGGTCGATAGAGATGTCGTGAGCATAATAACGTAGCCAGCACACTTCTGCGGAGCTGGCAGGGTAGCTGCGCTAACTCGACCTGTAACGTTTCTACTGCCAAGAGGAATAAAGATAACCTATTTAAGAAACAAAGTGTACATACAAGACGATGCATAGGTGATCCAAACGGTGTTTAGTTGAGCTTAGTGTCGAACGAACCGCAGACTCGATCGACGTGCGAGTGACTACAGGAGAGTCCGCCCCCAACGACGCCACGACCGTCTAGCACCGAACACATTCCCCGCACCACGGTCCACCCCACCGTTCACAACTTCGAAAATGATAAGGCCGAACAACGCGGGCGGAAAACTGGCCCTCTATCCTGAAAACAAGGTCAGCTATTCATCCGGGAAGGGTCCACGCAAAAGAAAGGGTCGGGGGCATCCTCTTAGTAACCAAGGTGCGACTAGCTGGGCTTTACTTGTGCGCGAAGTTTGCGGTTTCATATCTCCTTTTGGCTACCTGAACTCGCGGGGTGTGCGAACATCCCGAGGGAGAACATTCAGTACCAGAATAGCTGTATTTTGGCCATGGATCGTGGATTAAACTGGATTTTACATTGTAAAACAATACTGCCATACCCAAGTCCTCAAAAGATCCCGCGTGATCACCGAGAAACCGTTTACCGCAGTCTCGGTGTCTCCGAACAGAATCGCTCGCAAACCGCAACCGCTTCGTAAATGCAGCTCCACAGACCATGTAAATACGCCATAAGATCAGAGCGCTGTTGTTCGGACAGTCTGACGACTCGATCCCGGGCAGCATTATAGCGACGGAGGCTCTTCGTGCCCTCCATGTCCTCATTACCAGCAACGGCGTGCCAACCGCCAGGTGGACCAGCATCGTCGCGGACGCCACGCGCAGAGCTGCTGTGGCGTCCCTCTTCTCGTTGCTACGTGCGCGAACGGACGTACATCGTGTAAGTCCGTGTTGTGCGCCCGGCTTTGGTTTACGTCACGGGTTTCCAAAACCCTCCCGCGGGCCCAATCCGGCCAGCGGAGAACTTCCTCCGACCGGCCCGTAACTGGCCACGATCCTTCCAATGAAGCCCGGCCCACGGCCCGCGTTCAGCAGGCCTGCTGCTACCGGCGGAAAAATAAGCGCGCGCAAGGAAACGGCGCCGAAAAGCGCACCAATCGCGTAAACGAAGATACGCGGTCAAAACAAGAAGAACCAGTCTATAGGAAGGCGTTTCTCTCCTCATCATTCATTAAACACGTCATCACCATCATTGCCGTTTTTAGCCCTCTGTTTTATGTCTGTGTAACTACGTATGTTATAGTTCCTTTGCGTTCCGATGTGCATTGTGCTTAGTGACCTGTGTTGTGTCAATTGTAAAATGTCCGCATCAGTTCAATCATTCTCATTGGTATTATACATGTGTAAATGATGCCAAAGTTCTAATGCTGTTTGATTTTTGCCTGGTGAATTTTCTGGGTCCCAAATAGTGTGTGATGTCATAATTATCTAAATATAAAATTTAAGAATAGGAAATATGTATTGATCCGCCTTAAATCTTTTTTTTGTTTTATTTTATGCCATCGTTCGCTTTTTTTATTTAAATGCTTTCCTAAGAATATTTATTTATTAATTTACTTATTTATATTCCGGCCCTTGAGACTGCGACAAATTCTCGATGTGGTCCTTTTGCCAAAATGTTTGAGGACCTCTGGCGTACGTCGAGTGTCTTACCTCGCCTCTCCCTGCCTCCTCCCTCCTCCATGCACCGCGTACCGACAACATCACCACCGCAGCGACGTCACGTCAGAGTGTTGAGTTTGTGGAAATAGGCACGTGGCACGATTCAGTCAAGCAGAAGTGCCTTCAGGGTACATCAATTCTTGCGATCGACGTGACCGAGCCAATGACAAAAAGGATAATTGTTTTTTGCGATTGCTTCCTTAGAGAGAGAGAGAGAAAGAGAGAAGGCGTTGCTTCGCGATTTTTTTTAGTCCGCTCCTTCAAATCACACTGTCCCACAACTGCAATGTTCTGTAAACGACAGACCGGAATCAGGCGGTTGTGCCCCGGTTCCTACTGGAACCGCGGAATGATGGGAATGCACGGAACGCTCTTTTTAAACGGGCAAGTGAAAGCGTGATTGTAGCAAGTTCCGCCGAGGACTCGGGAGCGTCAGGGCGAAACACGATCCAACTACACTTTGGCCAGAAATGTCGACAAAGGCATGCATTCTAACTCATGGTGTAGAACATTTCAAAGATACTGTATATCGATAAAGAACCTACACAGATTCGCGCGCTATCCTGTGAGTATGTGCTTTTGCGTATTTCAACCAGATAATTTTAGAAAATAGTGATTCTTTACCAGTAGATGCAATTTCATTTCACGTGTTAGTGAGTTCGTGTGTGTGTGTGTGCGTGCGTGTAGGCGTTGTAAAAGGAAAATGAGGGAAAAAAGTGAGAGCCAATAGTGTACGCGCACAGGTGACAACACAATGCAGGGGATAGCTAAACGCGGATGGATTAGTGTACAAAATTGGAAAAGGCGGAGGAAGGCTTACGAAATCTAGAGTCACTACAGAACGGCCGCACGGTCGGCCATCTGAGAGGGCGCATCACGCTTCGCGCCTTCCATTGGCCGTGCCGTATGCTGCGCGGTTTGAGCGATTTTAATTTTCTTATAACTTCCAAAATAACCTGAAGTTTGATACCACGATTTTTTTGTTCGTGTTACTATGCTCCTGAGGTCTATCTCAGCGCAAGTGTTTGACAAGTAAAAAAATCATTGGAGGGCCTTCCCTTAAAAACACCTCGGGATATGGAGTGTTTGAAGAAAAATTCCGTAAACAAATTTTACACTCAAAGGACAAGAAGTGTGAAACTGCTTAATTGAACAGACAACTAAGCGATAAAGACTGAGCAATTTCTCGTAATTTAATAATAGTCGCGCGGCAGCTCACTTCCGGATATTGCAGGAGGAGGTCTTGGGAAATTAGCTTTGCATACAGTTTCTACTCTTTTTCACCGCTCCTTTTTTTTTGTGGCATTTTTTCACATGTGCTGTGAAAAAAAATCAATGCAATAACCGCATAACACAAACAAGCTAATAAAAGAAAACAGACTTCCGAAATTTAGAAATTACTGCTTTTTGCTGATTTTTTAAGTTGAAACCTACTATACTCTTTTCTGGGGCTGTGGCAAAAGTGCTCAGTGTACCGCACAAACCCGTTTGGGCGCTTCAGTTTGATTTGATCTTATTAGAATAAAAAAAACAACTACACGGTTTTGAAGCAAAAAAAAAACCTGTACTATCCTGAAATTCCAGTCAATCGCCCCGCATAAAAACAAAATAAATCATTTTCGCTTTTGGCGTGTTGGCGGCCCCCCAAAGGGGCGACGCACTGTAAGAGCACTAGTCCAATATTCGCTTTAACAAGCCTTCCACGTACATTGAAGTGTTGGGCAGCCGCTTTCATCGCAGTCTCCAGCCAAGCGTGATGCAAATGAAGGTGGATTTATGTATTTATTTTGAAGGAACTTTACAACAAGATTCTAGAGTTGAAATGTGCTGCGGCCAGACAGAATTCGATTCTCCCAGTGCCGCAGTTTGGTTCGTGTTTTTCGAGTTGGAATAGAGCGTGCTTTGAAGCACATTGGTAGAGTTCATTGGGGAGTCAATGGCAGAGATTTTGAAGTGCAAACCCTCCTGGGTCGGTGAATGATTATAACGCGATTTGCATTGAATATGACGCAACTGACTTATTTGCTTAAATTAACATCTGAGTGCCAATATATTTTTGGAGTGAGTGCTAGGACGCTTGAATGTCATAAAAATATTTCTTTGAAAATCAGTAGCAATATTTACCTACAATTGCACCTCTATAAATTAGGAGCGATCCTTAGACTTCGATCTATAAAGTAGTCCTTCATTCATCCATTCATTTATATATTAATTTATTCATTTGTTGATTCATTCATTATACCCTTAAATGCGGCATCCAGGTGTGTACACCAAAAAATATATATTTCGAAGATATAAAAATATCATTTGTTTTCCGGCTAACAGGTTTGGCGTTTTACCAAAGGAGGAATCTAGAAAAAAAGAAATGCAAAACAATCCTAATTGAATATAGAACTGTGAAAGCCGATTCATTAATACAAATAAGAAATTAGAGCCCCTGCAAACAAGACAGGGTCACCTATGACTACGTTGTCGCAGGGAAGACCTGCTTCAAACATGTGTAAATATCGATGTATGTGGATTAGGAGATATTTAGTGCACACCACTTTCCTTCGTGGCCTCGTGCCACCAAAGTTGCCGGGCCGCGGCCAATACATCCTTCTTCTATTAAAACATCGAAACATTTATAAAAAGAGCCGGAAACAAAACAAAAATACACACAAGAACACACAATCACAGGAACAAAATCGCGTATGAGGTAAGATACTTGTCTAAAGTCGTTAATTTTATGTAAGTCGCATTCCTGCTTTTATTGTCCATTCGCGAACTACGAAGTTTTTACGCCTCAGATTTTTCGGGTTCTGTAGACACTCCCGGTGAGGACCAATGAATGTTGGCGGTAACGCGTTACATCTAACGGCGTTACCGGAAGCGCGTCACTTTTTCGGTAACTTGTAACGTATTCGTTACTTTTTCAAAACGGTAACGGGTAACGTACTTACGTTACTTATTATAAGTAACAGGTTTCGAGTTACTTTTTATTTCTGAGACTTAAAAAAATACACTTCTATTTTTTCGTGTTTCTTGGCACCAAGCCTTGTGCATTTCTGCGTTTTTTTGTTTTTTTTTTTGCGTTTTTTTCTTGTGAGTAGTTAATTTAAACCGTAGAAATGTAAAGTAATTAATGTTCAGTTTGAAATATGACACTGATGCATGCCTGTAGCGGCAAAACAGTAAAATTGTTATTTCAGCATTTAAAAAGTAACGGAAAAGTAAAGTGCGTTGTTCTAAAGAGCAACTCTAACGCGATCGTTTTATTTTGAAGAAGAACGTAGAAGGGCATACGCCTCATTGACAATGGTTTCGATTATCATTTCGACGGAGGGCGCCAAGTTCTTTTGTCTGTTACTAACGTTTCAGCTGCAGTGGAGAGCTCCCCGGTTGTCAAGCGTCTAGCATGCCGCGTGAGCAGTTGCAACATATGGAATTACAGTTAGAAATACTTTATGATTTCTTCATGCTGCCGCTCAATTCTGTAGAATTACTGGCAGGACAAAAAGTGCAGGTCATTTGCCTGATGGCTTTGCCACCTTGTGGGTCTTTAAAAGTGCCAAGGCTCCATGTGAGCCGACAAACGGGAGGGGCGAGCCTGCGGCGTCGCCCCCTTCGCCTATCGTAGAGAGTA
>JAZHYW010017116.1:0-24650 GCA_037355805.1 Ixodes ricinus | reverse complement strand
AATGTTAGGAAGGTAAGCAGTTATTGAGATTATGTTGCTGTATGCACCAAAGCAAAAGAAGAGAAATAGAAGAAAAACGATATGGTGATTAAAGTATTTAATTTTAGAAAAAATCTTAAATTTCCAGACCTTTATTTTTTCTGAAATCATACGTGTTATGCCATTCCTGCTTAGTAAAACATGCTTATTCGGTGTTAATATTGTTGTGTAGTCAATTATATGTGGGCTTTGCTATTTAGCTCCAAAGCAAAACGTCCTTACATTGCTACCTGAGCTCCTCCATAAAAAAGTCTTTATAAAAAACTACTAAATTCAAATATTTTTTGTAGAATCAAGATCTACGAGAGGATGATCTTGCATAGCCTTCAAAGAGTCAACTTTAATCATAATGTTACAAACTCTGCGCATATCTTTTGTTCTCAGGCTGCAATGACACTCCTAGCTGTTCCGAGGTTTTGCAGGTATAAAAAGACAGTGCGTAAACCCAGCAGGGTGTTGTTTTTTATTTTTAAAATGTGAGATACCTCTATCAATATCAGGCAGAATTGAAAGTTTGAGAGGACACGGATGTTACAGTGGTCTTTTTGCACACTTCTTTTAGGCGCTGCAATGGAGAGTCGTCGGGGACTCGCGTCCAGCGGAATACAGGTTCCACTCCCGGAAACCGGTTCCGCAACGCGCGCAGCAACCTGAAAAAGAAGCCGGAGGACGCGTAAATAAAGAAAGCAATTTTTGGTCAATTTTTTTTTTTTGCAGATTTTGCTTTAAAATTTAAAGAAAAATGTCCAGTCGCCTACGCTGTTTGCACCACAAGAGAGAAAAGAAACGAGTTTTGCGTGTGGTTTAATGCTGAATAAAACGGCTACATTCAATCCACAATGTGTGGATGGAATTTTTATACATTTACTATAGAGAAAATAAACAAAGGATTAGGCCTGAATCACACAGCCGGCGGTTAACCATCCCGTCGTTTGAGAAACGACGGCTTTCCCGTCAATCGGAGAGAACTTTCCGAATGTTTTCTCGCCGGAACACGACAAAGGCGTCACATTCCGGCCGAGAACCCGGCCCGAAATGTTTTTCAAATGACGCGGTGCCCAAACACTCGGCTGTGTGAATGACGCATTATGCGGTAAAAACGTGGACTTTTGGATTCTCTACATGGAGAGGTTATTATTTTTCGCCAAGAGCCGAAATTGTTTAACAGTTTTCGAGGTGTAAACGGACCGTAGTCCATCCCTTGGGGATTGAAATGTAATTAGGTGCATATAATAAAAGTCGCAATTTATGAAAGGGAAAAATGCAGCAGCAGGGAACCTGTCTCTTCTTTATTATTACTAATAAAATACGAAGCCTACATGCATGAGAAGACGCAGCTTAATTATTGCACACGATGGTGTGACTCAAATTTTTATAATTGTGGGTTTTACGAGCTGTTTTATACCACCTACGAAGTTACAGCGGTATTTACGACACTTAACCTAAATTGGCAATAACTACTAGACTTGGTTTTGTATGTTGACATGAAATTACCGAAACAGGATTTCTTAAAAGTCCACTAGAGACCTTTTCATTCTCCAGTGGAGCCTAAAGAACATGTGCAGAATTCGTAATTCCTTTTTACAGGCAAGCAGAATACCCGTGTTTGCTGGCACTGTTAACATTGGTAGCTGATGTTGCATCAAGATTTCTGATTTCAACCATTATTTTGTTTGCTTTTTCGGGGAGGATAATCAAGGAAGCGCAAGCGAGTGGAGGAGCGGGGCCACAAGTGGTCCAGGACCAAGCATGAGGAAGCAGTGTTGTCACTTTTTTTTTACATTTTTGTTTTTTGTTTGTGTTTTAGTTGATTATTTTTTGCATGTGCCCCCCCCCCCCCCCCCCGTTTTAAGAGTATAATAAAGAAAAGAATATTAAATGCAATTCTGTTTTTACGTCGTTCCACGGGGGACGTCGTCGGTTTATGTGTGGTGGGACTTGTGGTGGCTGTGCAGGTTCTATTAGCCTGATTTCTCGCGAGAATAAAATGTCATATATTTATTTATTTTTTTCAATATAAATGACCTAGGTTCCGGGGAAAAGCAACAAGGAAGGAAAGGTGTTGCCAATGTAGTAGTACGTTGTGTCGTCTTGCAGGCGGCGAGATTTTTGGCGATTTTTATGTCGTGCGAACGTAAATTCATGCAAAACCCAGGCTGACAAGGATCACGCTGCGAAAATATTGCCAAACCGAAGTTAGCGTTATTTTTAAGGGAGTTACTTTTTCTTCGCCTGCCACGTCCAAAACAGAACTCAAGTCATTTTGCACAGCATCGAGATTACTCTATTGGTGTTTATGGGTTTTTCAAGATTCGTGCTGGGGTTTTGATTTTTTGAGCGGTCAACATTGATGCGGATCATCACGGCGTGGTTACTAGAGTGCGAGTATATGATTGAAATAAACAATGAGTATTCACGAACTTGCTTTGTGTGTGATCAATTCATTGTTAAAAAGATGTGTATAATTCCACATCCAAAATACCCCTCTAAAACGTTCACAGCGCCCTCGGCCGGCATCATGGGACAGGCTGTCGGAAACTAACGGACGGATAGAGATTGCTTGCGCCCTTCAGAGCCGTATATGTAGAGAGTTTGGCCATTCGTTGGGAAGTATAGGAGACAAATGCGGAGGCGCCATTGGCCGAAAGCGGGCTGGGCGTGTCCCAGGGCGTCTTCAGAAATTCGAATGTGACCAACCAGAAGCCGGAAATAATACCCTGGCGGTGGTCGCGAGAAACAAACCTGATAACTGCATTGGAGTAACTCTCGATGACTGAAAATATGGTACACGTGATGTTTCAATCACGCTCATCCAAATTGATGGTGGAAGAGTGCGACAAGCGGAACGATCGACATAATCCGTACGCCAAGCGCCGAGGGCCGGGAGTCTGCCGTCCGAGTGGTCACACTCTGTCCGAGCAAAACAGAGTTGTGCGGCGCACACGTGCACCCTATTTTCAACCACAAAGAGTTACTACGCTTCACTCTTACGCGCTTATTAAAACCATTTACGAACATAGACCTTTGATCAGAGCTGTTTCTCGCTACCACCGCTAGGGGATTCTTTTCGGCTTCTGGTTGGTCAAGAGAGCATGCCAAGCCCTCTTTCCGAGTCTGACGCACGCCCTGGCTCTGCCCGCGCCTCCCATTGACCAAACTCTCTACATATACGGCTCACGGCGCCCTTGTGTCACGATCAAGCCGAAGAAAAGGAGGCGAGGCGTGGCAGCACGTGGCCTTCTGGGCTTCGGGGAAACCCACCCTCTGAGTCGCTGGCGTCCGCCAAGACCGAAATAATGCCATAACGGCTCCAGCCTTGAAGCGACGAGTTGAAACATGAAAGTTGCTTCATATGGCTCTGCTAATCACTGAATGTTCCCAGAGTCCGCAACGCCCAGGCCTGGAAGGGCTAAAACGGCGGCTCAATCTTTTTTTTCAATTTTTTTAATTGTTGTTATAGTTGCCTAGAGAGGGGTAGTTCGTCCCTTCAATCGCGAAACCGGCTTGGTGAGGGGACCTCAAACGTGGAAAAAAGCAGAGGATAGCGGTGGCGCTGTAGTCGACTTTCCCTGAACAATCTCGCTGGCCGTGAACTGCCAGCGTGTTGCGGTCGCTCCGAGTTCGCGGCCTTTCATTTAATTTAAGGAACATCCGCTTTTTGACGGTGCGAACATTTTGCGCATACACAACTATGAAACCTGAGATGAGAAATTAAAACAAAAACGGTCAAGGCAAACGCAGCTGGGGGTTTATTGACCAGAAAGCGCGAGTGGATACACATTCCGGCAAAAGGTAGAAAGAAAAAAACACGTGCCAAAGCCCAGAGTGTTTACAGGCACTAGTCCGGCTGGTTAATCCCCTCTAAGGTTCACCACACCACTTAGACGAAAAATGGGCACGCAAAGGCCCAAAAGGAAACATCCCCCAAGAATAACAGAGCTATTCCTACTATTGACTGAACCCCCGTAATTTTCTTCTTACTACAATCCGCTTAACATCAAACCAGAAGTCAGGGCAATGAAGAGAAATAGATAAACTTAAAATAAACTATACCAACGAGTATGTCTCCCGTAAAGTGGGACGTACACATAAATTACACGGTTCAATATGTTTGGCAAGGCACTTTCGCAACGCAAACGTGTCTGTTTTGATCTCTACCCCAGAAGATCGGACCACTTTTCTTTATGATTCTTTAGACAGATTGCAGTGATCTGAGGGATTCGTCTTTCCAGATTGAGAAGGGAAATATCACGTCGGTGTCATATCGTTGGAAGGGGAACGGAAGGACAAGTCCATGGCCGTGCTCCAGACCGACTAAACTGGTTATTGTTAGCGGTCCCAAAGGATGCGAAAACTATCTTTAATGAAAATGATTAATTGCTGTCTAAAAATGTTTTGAAAAAAATATTCTGGTAGCAAAACGGGAATTCTGTACGATTTTGGGCGACGATGAAATAACTTCCAGCTTGAAAAGGGATACAGTTTATGGACAGCGATAAAGGATTGTGCTCGTCTTATGGAAAGCATGCAAGGAAAATTTGATCTATGCATAGCGCCCACTCAGAGCTCGTCAAAGTAGGTGTCTCTCATTCGTAGGCAATGCACTAAACCATACTGTGTATTCATTGTGTCTGAGGTGTACATATCAATCAAACGAGCGATTATAATGTCAGCTGGCTACAGTTTGAAGTTCAATTACAAAAGCCCCAAAGTGTTTCAAAATTAAATATTGTGCTTCCGTGCCTCTCTGGTTTCTCGCGTAGATAAAAAATCAAGTTTTGCTGCAAAATTATTTCTGAGTGCTGCTTTTAAAACCGGACTTCCGGATGAGTATAGATAACGCCGTTTTACTTCGAACATAAACAGGGATGTAACAAAAATGTAAGGTTCCGTCACCGGGCTGCGTTCGGAGTTGCCTACAACATTTCGTGTGGTCCCGACATGTTCATGTGTTATGAACGCCTCACGGAACAAACACAGGAATGTTAAAAATTAGACTCTTAGTTCCGAACTTGCGGATCAAGGTAATTTACATTGCCCTTTTTGAGAAAAAAAACTCCGGCTTTCTGCGAGGCTTTATTTTTTCGATCTGTTTATACTGCTATTGATTTCCAGATTTAAAGGGGCCATGAAAAGAAATTCGTTGGGGCTGGATTTAAAAGGCGTGACTAAGGTGGTTTATGAGATTCCTTTTAGTTGCGGCCAAGTTTACATTGGTCAGACCGTCCGATGCTTTAACGAAAAGAGCGCGGGAACACATGCTAGCCGTACGCAATAATTCGGGTGGGCATCTTGCGAAGCACTGTAAAAACTGATATGGCTGTGAACCTTTGTTAGAGCACACAAGGTTTACTAAGAGAGGGGAATGAGAAGACGGAAAGAGAATTAATCGACTAGTTAGCTTTCATTTCCGCAATAGTCTCTCCGAAGAAATAAAGCTGTAAAGTCGAGTTGGAAAACCCTTATAGCAAAAGCAAAAAGGGCTTCGTGTTAATTTTTTTTTATAATCTTTATTGCGGTAACACTAGTATTGATATATCAAAATATATTACGGCTCCGAACCATGTTTCTCGCAGAATAACCAACTTGAAAGAAAAGTACGGGAACAACAGGCTGAAGTTGAGCTAGTTGGTACATAGTTCACAAACAAACGGTCAGCTAGACGATAGGGACGAAACACAGACAGGACAGCGGTGTGTATGTCTCTGTTTCTGTTTCTCCCTGTCTGTGTTTCGTCCCTATCGTCTAGCTGACCGTTTATTTGAGCGTACTCGGGAACGTTTTGCGAGAACTGGTGCATTAAAAAATACACTTTTCTCCCAACAATTAACTGAGTGGAACGTACTACCAGATTCATTAGTAGATTTTCCTACCGTTAACTCATTTTTTTAAAGAAATTATGTATCGTAGTGTGAAATGTTTCCTTTTAAGTGTTTATCTTGTTCAATCTCATCATTTATAATTTGCTGTTTTTGCGTGTTTTTTTTTACAATTTCTGTCTCTCCCCCCCCCTTCTTTTTCACTCTAACGCCCTCTGGTCGATGTAGATAAAAACAAATAAATAAATACATATAAGGGGTATAATTTCATTCCCATCCCTCTCCGGAGTCGCGGAAGTGCGGACTGATTCGGGAATCATTCCGACTCCGGAGTGACCAATCCGTAACACTGTTGTTCAGTCGGACACTGGAAGAGATTAGCACAACCGAGCGATTGCCACCCCGATCGCCGTGAGCAATGAGTGCGACAATATGAATGGGTGAAAACGTTATAAAGGCCTTCAAAATCGAGCTTTTTGTGCGATGCAAAAAAAAAAAGTAACAACTGAAATTTTATTTTGAAAGTTGAATCTTTGAAATAGCTTAAAATAACGTAAGGGCATTATACGATTGCCACAAGACAACTACTACCTTAATGAATTCAAATGCTGCAGAAATGTTACAGGAAACCTTGAACATTGTGGGTTTTACAAGATGAGAAGGGTGAAATATCAATTACGAAGTACTTATTACCATCTTTAAAATGAAAAAAAAAAGAAACTGCTAGTGGAGATCAGGGAAAAACTGGAAGAATTAACGCGTGCGTAATTATTTCAAAAGTTATTGTAATTACTTCGTAAGCCACGTGTTATTATCTGCTAAGCTTTAACACACGCCCACCTTTCAACTAAAAACAAGCATTATACAAAACGTGTAACTCAATATTAAACTAATAACAAATAAACATTTCGAGTATTCGAATTGAATAGACGCTTTGCGGCAGCTGTGCATAGGCGCTCTCATGCCGACATTCGGAATCTGGCGGGTGTGTCAACTGTCTATACGGAAGTTACAACAAATATACTTGAGAATGTCATTGTCACTTGAAAATGTACGTCATAAGACAGCGTTCTTATTGTATCTCCGCACATCTTCGGCGCTTTATTTTGTTTTTCGCATGCGTTATGTATTTTTGCAGGGGCGGTGGTGACGTCCGAACGCCGAGCTATGTAGCGTTAGCGGTATACCCATCTACTGTTTCGTACATGTGTCGTTCTTGGGGGAAAAAGAAGACATCGAACGCGGCAATCACCAAATAGTCTAAAATTAAATGAGCTGCTAAACTTTTACGATCGGAAAGTAATAATATAAACTACCCTCATTAGTGAATGTCACGTTGCGCTTTTCTTAAGACTAGATGATGAAATGACAAGCACTGCGCGTTCCCTCCTCTCAGGTCATCACTGTATACACCACTTCACACCAAGTCCGAAAGTGGCCGTACGTCGCGATCCGAAATAGCCAATGAGGCAGCGCCAAAGGTTGCAACGTCACGCTGTTACCTTTCTTGGTTTGACAATCACCGGCGAAACCAATCGCGGGGCATCCACGATTCATTTCTTCAAGTGCCCCTGAAAAGAAAAGAAAAAGTTTTTTACAGCCTGGGCTGGGACACGCGTGTCAAATAAATAATTTTACGCGAAAAAATATATATATATTTATATTTTAGCAATATTGACGGAGTGAGGCGCAGTTTAATCGGCAGTCGCCTCCTTTCCACTTGTTTTCTCTGTCGGCATTTCGGCGCGTGGAGGAGAGGTGGATCGGCTTCGCCTGCACGACCGAGATGGTCATCCCGGAATGACCCGTGACGTCATGATCTTTGCGCTCAGAATTTCAAATAAATCTCTCACCGTCAATATTGCTCCAATTTTTTTTCCTGTAAAATTTATTTTTTGACATGCGTGTCCCAGCC
This sequence comes from Ixodes ricinus, assembly GCA_037355805.1. Classification (NCBI taxonomy): domain Eukaryota; kingdom Metazoa; phylum Arthropoda; class Arachnida; order Ixodida; family Ixodidae; genus Ixodes; species Ixodes ricinus. Next base: position 16,877 of record JAZHYW010017116.1, on the reverse strand, counting down.
AGATTGTTAAAAAATATTTTCTTTCAGAGGCCCTTTGAGGTTTCATTTGTCTCATCGTTCAGTCGACCTTCAAAGTCCTTGAGCGAAAACGAGTCGGCGATCACCAAAGGTACCAAAACGTTTACGTGACCACTCAGGCGAATTAGAGGCAATAAAATTAAGAAGGATGACAAAGCGAATTAAGAGGAATCAAAGTGTATTAAAGTGAATTCAGAGCCATTAAAGAGAAGTAAGAGTAATCAATGGGAATTAAGAGGTATCAAAGTGAACTTAGTAAATCATGCGTCTGTCTTGAATGCATCGGCGCTTGGGCCTTCTCCTTTAAGTCGTCTTAGGGATAACATAAGAGACCCTGTGAATTTTGACTTAGCCGGTGATATGAAACGTGCACAAAGACAACCAGTGCAATGACACACTCTCAGAAAGAAGGGGTGTAGTGCTACCCCCTTTGTCCCACTTATAGCCCAAACCATATAGGGCGTATTTGCGACGTATCTGCGGGCGTTTTGGTGGGCGTAATCCCGACGTACAGCGGACGTCGGGACGAGGCGCTTCCTCGGTCGGCGTAAATACGCGCGTATTCGGCGATCCGGCCGAAGGACAGATCTTGGCGGATCGGCGTATTTCGGCGTTGCGTATCCGGGAGCGTACTGCGCGGTGCCGGCCAATCAGCTCCCGAGTTGACAGCCGGAAGTTGCCAAAGGGATCAACTTGCCTAGCTATGCCGCTGCCGGCTGGCTGGCTCCGACTCGGCCACCGAAATGGGGGCTCCGCTTGTCGCGTTCGCCGGTTTATCGGCGAACTGTACAAAATCGCTAGGTCTCTTTTGAACGAGCGATGAACGACTGAGACAGAAGAAAGTACTCTCTCTCTTGCGGGCGATAGTGAAAAGAATGACAAAGGGAAGGGTTTTTGAGCAGGCAGTGGCTCCTCGGACGGCCGTCGCTGGAGCCACATCCACACAGACAAGGCTCCTTCTGACACCGGAAATGACGTATTAAACCACGTGACTTATAAAACTAATATATTATTATTTTAATATTATATATTAAACAATAACGTAAACTAATATAGCCCACAAAAATATTTACATTGTAGTTTTATGCATTTCCAAAGATTAAAGGTCACGTGGTATTATTAAAATAAGACTATTGAGCTATTGTTTTATATAAAAGAGCGGTGTTATAAAGTCTGATACATGGCAGATATACTGTAAATTAGTTTGTCTTATTATATCAATAACCCATTGACCCCGTAAGTGATGACGTCACAACATGGCGTCTGGGTCCAAACAAACCGTTGCTAGGGACGTTGCTATGGACTAATGCATGGAGACTCCACATGAGGCTAGATTTTTGCTTACAAGTAAGTAAACAATTTTTTGTAAGCAACCTAACTTCTTGATATCTAATTATGAAGATGTTCTTGTCGTCTCAGTGTCGTATCGCAACGATGAAAGCCATTTCTGAAGTCTTACACTCCGCTTTGCTTTGGTAGCAGACGACACGATAGATTTGCTGGCCTCTGTTGCAGCGGGCGTCTTCATTGAATTGCGTCGGTAAACGAGCGACAAAAACAAGTGCATCACCATGGCCGTAGAAGCCTCCGCAATGTGCGTTTTTTTTTTTCTGTGAACAACCCAGCTTAGTTACGAGGGGTGAAAATGCAGTAAAATCAAACCACGTCATGCAGATCAGTTACGACGACGACCTGAAGTGCATTACCGGCGTAGTGCAGGCCAGCATGAGAAACAAATCGTACGCCGTCGAGGTAAGTCGTTTGTTATTATTATTATTGTGGTTGTCAGGTTATTAAAGAATTGCATGTCTATCGCGATTTCGCAGTATTTTGCTTTTTTTTCCCCCTTGGTATACATCAAATTCCGTGGATGTGCTCTTTTGGTGAAGATCTTCATCGAACCCGCGATGCGAGTACAATCTGTAATAAACTCACCTTATGTTTTTTATCCAGTTCTTTCGCGCTTTGAGGTCTTGCGGAAATCTGAAGAAACTGCAAGAATCTTTCTCCACGCGATGGTTACAACCAGGTATACGAAGCACCCTCGCATAGCGCGAGTCCGCAAACAAAATTTGGGATCTCAACCGTTCGCCTGAAGTGCTTTTCTCACGGGTGCAATGCGATCTTTTAGCAGACGATCATCTCGATCGACGCCCGGACTTTCGATAAACCATATTTTGCATCGCACCCCACTATGAATTCTTATAAGTGTCTGAAACTCATTATATTTCAAACAAATGCGATGTCAGAATATCGTCTTTATTCACACGATTCAAACGACGGCCCCGGCTTGGCCGGCCGGCGTGCGGCAGACGGCATACTTCTTGCATTCGTCGTCTGCTGCAGGCATCTTGAGGACCGGAAGTTGCAGTCGTAAATATTTCAGAAACGAGCGATTACCGGCACACTTCTGTCGAAACATATATGACATTCAAGCTTTCTATATCTGTGATTTTTAGAAGTTTAAATCCTACTCCTGATTTTTGAACGGTCGGGTTTTCGTAGCGAAACCGAGCCACATGTATTCGTCCATAACAACGACCCTAGCAACGGTTTGTTTGGACCCATGACGTCACACTTGCGGAGTCAATGACGTCGCTTGGCGGAAGCCGGGCGCTGGGCGCGCTGCGCCTGGTCACGGCCGGTCACGGCTCTGGGTCTGGCCAAGGCCTGGCTAGCGCGCCACGGTCGGCTCTGGCCAGCCTGGCGGCCTGGCCAGTCTGGCGGTCCGGGCAGTCCGGGTCCGGCGTCGGGGCGTTCGTGGTGTTGGAAGGTGCGTTGTGGACGCGTTCGTGAGGTTGTTCCGTCGAGCGTCAAGTCGTCGAGTGCAGCTGGTGCTGGTGCAGCGCGGTGTCTGCGGTCGGACGCGTCGGTGCGGTGCGCAGGCCGTTCGATACCTCCGCCCGGTGTGGCGTAGAGTGGGTGGACTGAGCTCGCGTGCACGTGAAGGCTTTGTGTCGACTGGGTCGTTCGTTTCGCCTGCCTCGCCGTCACCCTCTTGACTGCGTTCAACTACGACGTGTATCACCGCGCTCCTGAGTGAAGTAGCTCGATATGGGCTGACGGTTACTCATGTGCTTGAGACGTTCGTATTTTATGACTGGTGACGTACATGGTAAGCCCTTTTCTTGACAGTGTACGAAATTCAAATGAAAAAGTTGGCGTAGGTCGAACTCCTTGTTGAGGTTGACACACAGCCCCACTCTGGTGCCCCACTCTGGTGCCCCCTCTCCTTCCATGCTAAGAGTTAGTTTTACCCGTCACCATAGAATTGTCCCAAGGGTTTATTTCTGAGGATTCCTTGTTTGACTCAGTAGACACATAGCTGGTCGAGTGTCTTTCCAGCTAGAGAGGACGCATCTCATTGCACCACTCTCTCTGGAACTTTGAAGGCGGGCTACATAGCATGGTGCCTAAAATCTGGCCATGGGTCTCGGAGATGTCGAGCTGAAGCCTGCGCCAAGTTCTACAACTAGGAGCGTGTTGCGGGTATTTGAAACAATCACCACCCTGCATACTTTGTGTTAGAAGCAAAAAAATAAATAAATACGGTCCTTACCTTGAGGGTTGGTAAAAGCATCTCTTACCTTGAGGCAAAGAAGTGATTTTCCTTCTCATTAAAATGTACAGTTGTCCCGAGGTCATGCACAAGAGACTAGCATGGCTGGTGGTGCTTCAGTGGAAGCACAAAGATCTCCTGACTATCTGCTTTCCCCGTCGATGTCTGCCCCTAACATTTATGGGACTGATGCTCATGGCACCATGTCCCAACTACAGAAGGATGCTGGTGAGTCAGCATCCACCCCAAGCAGGGGCTAGCAACTCCTGCTACCTCTGTCATCCTGTCAAATCTGTGGTCGGTCAAACCACGCATCCATTCCCCAAGGAAGCCTGGTGAGCCAATGAGGCAACTCGCCCCAAGGCTGATAGTGGCAACCAAAGAGCCTATGGGTGAGGTTGGGCTCAAATCCAACAAGAATGACCTCCTCTCAGAATTGGACTTCTCATTTCTGCCTCCAGTGACCTCAGAAGGATGCAGAAAGGTCCTTCGAACTGGAAAGAAAGCTCCAAGTATATTTTTTACACAGCCTTGGTGTTAATTTTAGTCCAGCGTGTGAATTAGATATACTATGTTTTAAATTGTGTTGCACATTGGTAAAAAAGTGCAGCATTAGGCAGCACAACGGTTGTCATCTTTTCCATAATCTTGACGACATTAATGTTTTTTCTGAATGAGTCCTGGTCTGTGTTCATTCATTCACAAGATACTCATCTCAGCGGCACATTTTTATTTGTGTGCAGAGAAAGTTGCCTTGGACAACTTGTGCGCCACACTGTTGGAATGAGTTTGCCGTCCTTCCGCAGAACCTCCGTTCGGTTGGGATAGCCAACACAACGCTTCAACTATTCTGTCCATGACCAGTGGAAAACATGCAACTTGGGAAACACAGGCAGAGTTTAAATGCACATTCTGCTCTTACTATGGCGAGAGCTAGAATTGAAGGAAGGGCCTAAAGTCATTCCCATACTTAGTCACAGGAAAAGATTGTAGCACAGACTGCACTGGGAAATCACCATCTGTTCTGGCTTCACCAGGTGGCATCTCAATTTTTTTTTTATCTCTAAAGATAAGGGTTTGTTTGTTGTTTTGAAAAATGGCAATCGGCTCGCCATCATCACTACAAGGAAGAATTTATTTACACTCTCGTTCAACGACTCTTGTGTCGACAAACTCTTCATCATCTGAATGCTTGACTTTAACAGGTTCTTGTTCATAGATTTTCCTCAACTGTTCTTTCATGTCCTACTGAAAATCACTAAAGAAACCATCTGGGCTCAAGTATTCCTGATAATCCCACTGTGCACACAGAATGAAAGTGATGACTGTAGAAAACCACTTCACATTTCTTTTATTTTCTGCCTAGCCAGAAACTGCTGAAGCTTCATAAGCTATTTACGTTGGCTGATTCAAGTGTGTATAAAGTATAACTCTCACTAGGGGAAATTATCCTTTTCTTTCAATATTTTTTTCCTCTTCGTTTGCCCCTGTCGTGTTTTCTATGCTCTTTTTCAACCATAGCTTTTTCTGGGTTTCTCTGGAATGGGATCACTCGCAAGCCTATTCTGCTTTTACTTGCAAAATAATTAAATTGAAAGGGAAGCCCGAAGAGCATGAACCACTCAACGACAAATCTTCCGAACAGATATTTACCGGACTAAATTGCTTTCCGTCACTTCCGCTCTGAGCTCCTAACTTCTCAGTCTGCATGATTTTGGCCTCAGCAGATTTCCCTTTTCATTGAATAAAAAAAATAAGAAAGGTGCCCAAAAAGGTGTTTCACCTTCGTCCGCAGTATACCATTATCTACCTTGTCATGGTAGGGATGTAAAAAGACAGGCAAATGTTTGTGGAAGCAAAGAAAGACACTGATTGGCACGTGCATAGAGTGCGTGTCAAATGGTGGATGAGGGTAGGTATCATAAAGCATTTTTAATTAACCTTCACATTATTCAATTGCGTCTTATTTGTTATCCACCATATTGGTGACGCGCAAGCGCACAAGAAACACATTGTAAGGGTAGGCCTCCCGAGACCATCAGCCACTATGCCATCCGCCTCCTCTCCTCCTTGCCGCAGCATCTAGAGGTCTCTCTTCTGCAAGTAAAAGTTTTGTTGGGTATCATAAATGTCATCACAATTCACACATTTCAGACACCTGTTGGAAGTGTATGATGTTTTTCTAACCTACCTGCTGCTGCACTGCATAATGCGCTGAAAGCAGCTATCCTGAAACGAACAATGATAATCAGAATGCAAGCGACTGCAGCAGCTGCTGGCAGCAAAACTTGGAGATAGTCCTTTTTCGTAATCTTTCAGTCACGTACAGGTCCTGTTTCGTGAGCGGGCAACAAGATTTGATACAGCACTACTAAAGGAAATCTTTCTGCAATGTCTTTCCTCTATGGTCCAGATGCTGCTTACCACCACAACAGACTTGACCCTGCCAGCTCTTGCGTTCCATGCCAACGAGATCATGGACGTCGCACCATTGCAAGCTTCCATTCACAGTTCAGACATGAATCGCATCCTCGAAGTTCAGCATCAGAGATCCGCCTCATCTGAAGAAATGATGGCCCTGTGAGAGGAATCAAAACTCCTGACCACCCTCTTCACAAGATCCCATGTTGATCGTTCAGAGAGATACCGTAATAGTCAGTCCTCTTGTTCTGCTCTGTCCTCAAGCCGCTCATCACTTTTACGACTACAACCTAATCAATGTGCACTAGTGCGAGTTTGGAGGCTCCTCTGCATTTCTTAAGACATGTGGTGGGCACCAAAACATCCGACCGCTGCTGAGCCATCACTGAATTTCCTTGCCTTCAATCCTCCCGGCAACCGCATCGTTTTCTTGAGTTGTTGAACTTTTACCACCGTTTTTGTACCTCATTGCACTACCGTCCTCTGATCGCTTGGAGGGATGCTCGTGCAATACAAGTCTCTAACAGCTGCAGGCTTATGGACTCAAGAGGCAGAAAACACTTTCAACATGCACAAGACCACCTTAGCTCATTCAATTCTTCTGGAACATCTCCAGCACGATACCCTCAGATGCCTTGGGGGTCACCATCGGAACTGTAATACAGCTGTACTTTGGCAAAACATGAAAACCGCTTGTTTTTTTTTCGAAAAGTTATTGACGGGAAGTAGCGTTGCAGTGATTTTGGTCGGGAGCTTCTAGCAGCCTATTTTCAAATAACTTGCAATATTTTCTGGAAGGATGCCAGTTCATCTTCACGGACCTTCACGGATCACAAACCCTTGACATATGCTTTCCAAATAGCCAGAACCAGTTGTTCCAAAGAGGTTACACACCTTGCCTTTCTGACTGAATTTTAGGCGAATATATGACAGGTCAAAGGTGTGCACAACATGCCTGCTAGACACGCTTGCTTGGTCGCGTTTCTTCAGTCTAGGTTTGGGGGGCAGAATTACTTTCAAATGTATTTGGAAAGACAAATACTCAGATACATGATGAAATCAGTTTGGAAATATACAAATACAGAAATTCTAATTTTGCCAGGGCAGTAACACTCGCATACATTTTTTCTTGAGAAAACAGCTTTTTGCAATGTGAACTCTTGTGTTACCGGCAAAAGTTACTATTCGTCAAACAAAAATGAAATGACCTTTTAGCTACATATTTTTTTATATGAAAGCCATACCAAACAAAAGTAAACATGTGACTTTGCTGCTACACACGACTACATTTGATGGAAAGTAGCATTTTAAAGAGCTCGACGGTCAGCTACTGCCAATTTCGGCAAACAGTCATGTTCGCGAAAAAATTAAGCGTTCTACAAATGTCAACGAACACAGGCTCATACGAACACAAGCGAAGACCGCTTTCACGGTGAGGAAGTTCTAAACCATGCATGGAAAAAAATTTTTATGTGTGTGAAGATCTCGCCTGGAGGTATAGTAATATGCAGGCTTCTTTGACAGGGTTTGTACTTCTAAGGCGAAAAAGGAGTCCTCCAGTGAAAACAAAAACTGATACTAACCGTGAAGTAAAGATTGAAGTAAACTCTGGTGTTCTTGAGCCCGAAGATATTTTTGCATAGAATTGCCATTTTCGTTTTAACATGAAGCTGTGGGAACTAAGTGGGTATTCAATAGATTGAAAATATTTTCCATCCAGAATGCAGTGCAGTTCTCCTTTAGATATATCGGACGCATTCAAAACAATATCACATGGACCTCTAAATTCGTTTTATATCTATCCCGAAAGGTCACCGTCCTCTAGTACCATGTCAATGCCTTTTCTGCAGTCATTTCAAGAGATCGCCTTGGAATGAAATGGTGTTCTTTTATTTGATGATCTGAAGGAAGAGACTTTACGCTCGTCCTAGTAAATGGCATTGAGAAAGCAATGTACACTTGTAAAGCTCGTACACAGTGCCCTCAATGTTTTGATTCAACAAAAAAGTTGCCGAATTGAAGCACCCCGGGAGACGTATGTTATCTCTGGAAAATGGGGAAGGAGTCACCAATCTCGGGGGCATAATATTCGAAACAAACTGTGGTTTACTTGATTACAAAGCCTCCAGGTCTCATCTACTGTGCCTTCTACCCCTCTGATGCGCGAAAAAAAGGAAGTCAATCTTTTGAGCTTTTGCTTGGAGGTCACTGATTTCTCGAGCATTGTAACATAATGCATTGGTTCGGTGTAGCTATCGCGATACAAGGAATACGCCGAGAATGTATTCCGATACTGAAATACAGGTACTTATTGACAAACTATATCGCAATACCGTAATATAAAAACAAAGTATTTCTAAAATACTAAATTGTGATACATTTGTATCGCAATACTCCCCATCCCTGCTTCGGTCAACATCCTTTATTCGTCGTGGGAACACTTTCACCAGACTGCAACAACATTTTGATGAGCTCTAAAATCTACTTGGCTCCTCGACATCTCTACAGCTCATAAAAGTTTTTCAAACCTCCTCAGGCACTACCATTGTTTGTGACATTTCCACCGGCAGGCAACGACTTCGTCCCTGCAAGGCTCCACCAACAAGCTTTTTACTTTCATCATTCTCTCCCTCATACCGGTATCTGAGCATCTCAAAGACTACCTAGTTGCAGAGTGCTACGTCTTGCTGGCCGTGAACGTCGATGTTCGACAGTGGGCAGGAGCATGTTTACAGTGATAGTAAGTGAAAATGCACTGGCATACCGTAACTACTTGAGAAAATTCTGCCTCATGCCAGCTGTTTTGAAAATGTTCATATCGGCCTTGTTGGACGTCTATTACTCTGCGAAGGCTAGCAATACCTCCTCACTATTGTGGATCGGCTTACCTGCAGGCTGCAAGCGACACCTGTACAAGACATCGCAGCCAAGACCATTACATCAGCTTTTACTAACACCTGTTTCACACGATTCGGCACGCCCATCGAAGGTGCCGCAGAAGGAGCAACAGTTTGAGGCGGTTTCTTCTGACGCCTCTCCGTGCTGCTGGGAACCAGACACATGCGACTGCCTATCATCCGCAAGCCAATGGTCTCGTTGAAAATTTTCACTGCCAGCTAAAGACTTTAATCATGACCAATCAAGATCCAAATCATTCATTGGCTTTCCCCCTGCCATCTTTCTTGTTCTCTAAGCGACTGTCGAAGAAGACTGTGCCTGTTCTCCAGCTCAACTTGTCTATGGTACTTCGCTTCATTTGCCGGCTGAGTTGGCAGCTCCCTGACACCCTGCAGCAGCACTCGCCAAGACTGGGACCTACATTGAAAGACGGGGAGATCTCTAAAGGCATCATGCCAGTACCGACCCTCACCAGAGCAACCACCAAATCATTCACTGCAAAAGATATATATCAAACCGTGCATGTCTTTCTCAACACAGATACAGTACGACACTCCTCCCCATACACTGAACCACATCTTGTCTTTATGAGGAATAAGAAACATTTTACAATCAAAGTTAATGGACCAGAAGTAGTTTCCACAGACCGCCTCAAACAGCCTATGTTGTAGCAAGCCCAACATTTTGTGTTAAGTAGAAACACCTTGTTTATCGAAACAGGCAACTTTCACCTGCCCAACAACTTTTTCTCATAGTCTTCAACAAGAAACAGTTTGCTGGAGTGACTTCAGTGAATTTTGGGGAAATGCCTGCCACTTTTATCCTCATTTTGCTGCTGCCCCTGGCTACTGCTTGCCAAAAATAAACCTGCTAAAAAGGCAGACAGAAATGAATGAATGTTCTCAATCAAGAAAACAGTTTGTGTAAAGTGTTTTGCCATGTCGTGGGCTATCAGTCAATTAATTCTTAAAATTATATAGAACCTGTATCGGATCTGGAATGGGCATACATTTCTAGGTGGTGCCCTTAATTTCATGATAAGCTTAACTTTATTTCTCATGCAAAGTCTAAAAAAGTGTCTTGGAATGGCAAATTTTCTCAAATGTTTATCCGTTCAACTTTTTTGCTATGGAATCAGAGTAGTGGATCACCATTGCACTATCAGTGCAGTTGACTGCAGTGCAATGAAGCACTGGAATGAAGTTAATCTTAAAGGTTGAAGCATAGAGAATGCCTATAGGGGTAATGGCTGACAGTACTATTTTTATGCATTCATTAAATGGGTGGGTGTAGGGAATCTATTAGTCATGTGCCAATAGCAGATTTTGAGTTTGAGGCGAATAGTGGTTTTGGCCAAATACTTTCGAATCAAATATTGAATGGTTTCTCAAAGCCTAAGCTGTTGGACTATGCTTAAACGAAAATCCAACTAAGCTCGTGAAGGTTGTTCCCAAGCTTGCACTTGTCCATTTATAAGCTAATTTTAATCTAACTATGTTTATAGACTGTGATCGTTGGAAAGTTCAATGCCTTGGGATGACAAATAAATTACGTATTTGACATAAAATGAAACCTATAGAAATGCAGCTATACCTGATTGAAATTGAGTGGATTTACAAACCTCGCTATATGAGAATATTCTTTCTTCAACATCGAATTAATGAAAAAGTTATGTATCACGAATGGTTAATGCAGGCTGTCAGGGCATATCTACCTATCATATAATCTTGCATAACAGCCACACTTATTTTGAATACTTTACTTCACGTACATATAAACAGCGGGTTACCCCGTTGAGTGCGCTTCTTACCGAGCACCGGTGCACTGCAGAGAAGAAACATCCGCGGATGTAGCTTTTGTGTGTGTTGCTTCTCCGCAGTGCTCCCACGCTCGACAAGAAGCGCACTTAACGGGACTATAACCCGCCGTGATCAACACTTCGAAAAATATGAATATCGCAGTTCATCTCGGAGCGAATATCGAATGATGTATTATTCGAAACTACTATTCGAAATATTGAATAGTCGCACAACACTCTACTCCGTCACCTTACGATGTACCGGGATGGACGCTGCAAGCTCTACACAAGCCAATTCATAGCTTGTTGTTTATCTCGTGACTTCGCTGTCTTCGCGTCGCTCCACCCAACCGGAAGAACACGTGACAGCCTCCGGACTACAAATTGGCTCCGGTGGCTCGTAGCTCCTTTCCGGTCTATCGCAAGGTGAAACAAAGTACAGAATCCATATAGATTCAAATACATGCTGACCCCTTTAGCTTTCCACAAACACAAATATTTACCTACCCAGGCAGCACACCATTGTTGGACCCCCGTTAGACCAATGAGTTGGCGAAAAATGGTTCCATAATTGGTCTGACGTCGGCATTTTCGAAAACGCCACCTGATCCAATGGTGGTCCAGCATTGGTGCCAATGTTAGACCACTGGTTTGCCAACGTTCTAGCCCACGTTGGACCAACGTGGTTTGCGCTTTTTAATCCAATATTGGCATAGATTTTTCACCGTTGGCTGAACCTACATTTGGCATCCAGCGCCTTACACACTGGCTCTTCCAACATTGGCTTAAATATTGGCTATTCTAATATTGGCATCCAGTTTAATACACTGGCTATTTTTTGCGTCCATTGTCTATGACATTATTGGATGCCATTTTTCAGTCAGTGTTCTAATCAGTGTCACAAAAAGAGTGCAGAGAACCAAGCAAGTTCCTTGCCCTTTTTCCCCAAGCACTCTTTTCTTTCTGAGACTAATATCTAATAAATGCCGCAATTTTACCACATTTGGACACTTTAGAAATTAATGAAGCATGCAAATGAATTGTTCATAACGTAACAAGAAACATGGCGGGCAGTCGCGTGTTTACGCTGCTCCGCGTCTGCTGCATTTTCGCTACAATTCTTAGACTCCGAATGGGCAACACATCACTGCGTGACTGCTGGAATGACTTCGACCCCCTTCGCGTCAACTCAGCGGCCAGTTCAGCCTACATCCGCTTTCCCCCAAGCTTTTCTGTGTGGTCGGCCGTCGGACCCACGTCCGCTAGGCCTAGCTCCGCAACGACGACGGAACAGTGCTTCTCTCAGTCACGTCGACCAGGCCGCCGACCGTTTCCGGCCGGCATCCTGGGACACCGCCTTCGCCATCGCCTCGTCTGCTGTCTGCTGCTGGCGGGGGATATCGCTTCAAACCCCGGGCCGCCACACCCTTCCTGTGCTAGCTGTGCGACGCGGGTACGGGACAATCAAGCGGCCGTCTGCTGTGACTCGTGCGAGGGATGGTTTCATCGCGGCTGTCTCCACATGTCGCTGAGTCAGTACCGCAAGTTGGGTACCAGCAGCGATCCATGGTTCTGCCTTGTTTGCTCACTGCCTCCCTTCTCAGACGACTTGTTCGACAGTGCCCCCGACCCTCCCTCTCCCATCGCACCTGGTGCCCCCGATATTTCGCTGCTGTCCAAGTCAGCTGGCATCAACAAAGGCACCACGTTCTGGTACAATAACTGCAGAAGCGTGAAAAACAAGATTGTTGACCTGCAGGCTCTTGCTTGCTCGCTTCCAGCGTGTTCTGTTATTTTGCTGTCCGAGACCTGGCTCGACGACAGCGTCGCCGATAGTGAATTGTTACCCCTCGACACGTACAGTGTTCTCCGTAGGGATAGAGGAAGTCGAGGAGGAGGGGTTCTCATGGCAGTTCCTTCGTGCCTTCGTTTCAACCGCCGAAGGGATCTCGAACACACGGACCTCGAGGCGTTATTTGTGGAGTTTTTTTTCCCGAGAGGGACCGTGCTTGTGTGTTGTGTTTACTGTCCGCCCGCCACCCGCCAAGAAGCATACCGCTTCCTCGACTCGTCTCTAGAGTCTGTTGCAGCTGACCGATACGCAAACATTCTCGTGTTTGGCGATTTCAACGCCCATGTCGACTGGTGCACGTTCGATGATCCTGTTCCACGCGACACCTCTGACGACATTCTCCTCGAGACCATGACTACCGCAGGCTTGATTCAGGCGTGCCGACATCCCACGTACGTGACCCGCGATGGCCTCCAGAGTCACCTTGACCTGGTGTTTACCTTCGACGTGACTCGCATTGAGTCCGTCGATGTGTCTGAGGGCCTCCATGGCAGCGACCATTCGGCCATAGAACTGCGCTACGCAGTCTCCTTACCACGCACGGGCCACTACGCTCGGATACTTTCGAAGTTCGACCAAATGGACTTTGGTCACATGGCCCAACTCGCCCACCTGGCACCTTGGTGCATGACCACGTCAGGGCCCGATTGGTCATCAAACTACGAACTGTGGTGCGATTTTCTTTTCGCCATTCAGAAAGACTGTGTTCCCACAACTGTGTGCTTGTCAAAACGGAAACGTGCACCCTGGATTACTTCCGACATAATTAAAGCCGCTCGCCATAAGCGAGCTCTCTTTCGTAGAGCGCATCGTTCCAAGTGCCCCACCGCACTAGAGTTGGCGAAGAACCACCAGCGAGCATTGAAGGCCACTATTTACCGTGCCCATCAAAAATATGTCCGCGACATTGCTGAGAAGGCCAGAACTGATCCTAAGATCTTCTGGGCCTACATCAACCGTCAGCGCTCAACATCCCAGCGACCCTGCTTCAAGCTGAACGGGAAGGTTGTGGACACATCCCAAGGTGTCGCCGATATGTTTGCTGATCATTTCTCAACCATAAACGGCTCTTCCGGCACCCCTCCTACAACACCATATGTGCAGCAAGCAACAGCTGCCCCAACTACTCAGCCAGTTGCCAGCAATGACAACCGGCCCGAACTCCCTTCAGTGACATTCAGCACCGAAGCGCTGCAAGCAGCGCTCTCTAAGGTCAAGAACTCCCCGAGTGCAGGGCCAGATGGCATTACCCCCTCTGGTTTAAGGTGCTAGCCTCGCAGGTGCTACCAACTACGTCCAGGTTGCTGCAGGGGATTTTCGACAGCGGAGTGGTTCCCGAGGAGTGGCGCCGAGCTCGGGTCTTGCCGCTTCACAAGGGGAAAGGAAAGCCTGCCGACGAACCGAAGCACTACCGCCCAGTCTCTATTACCTCGATTGTGTGCCGCACGTTCGAGCGTGTGCTGAACGCCCAGCTCCTCGAGTTCTTGGAAACGACCGGCTACCTGTCCGATTCGCAGCATGGCTTTCGCTGCAACCGTAGCTGCGAGACTGCCCTTGCCACGGTGACGCATTTCGTGAGCAATCACATGGACAATCGCGTCACTACAGACCTGATTCAACTTGATTTGAGCAACGCATTCGATACGCTAAGCATCAAAATTCTAATTGAAAAACTCACTAGAGCAGGCATCTGTGGCCCTCTTCTTGTCTGGCTCACAAGGTTTCTTTGCGGCCGGAGCCAACAGGTTTTGTACGGAGGTTCGTGCTCGGTAGCATCTGCTGTCTCGTCGGGAGTTCCTCAAGGCTCGGTGCTAGGCCCGACCCTATTTTTGCTCTACGTGAACGACATGCCTCGAAGTGACAACTGCCTTCTAGTTCAGTACGCAGACGACACGTCCATTGTGGCACCAGTCTCGTCGCCCGCTGACTCTAACTGCCTTCAGCTATATTTGATGGAAATTGAGAAATGGACACAAGCGCAGCACCTCCAGATCAGCGCGACCAAAAGTGGCGTAATTCGGTTTACCAACAGTAGAAAGAGCGACAGTCCTTGTTACACCGTGGCCGGCTCTCCACTTGCAGTCTCCGATTCCATGTGCATTTTGGGCGTCACACTTACGAAAAACCTGGACTTTTCGGCCCACGTTGCGGGTGTTGTCTCGAAAGCCAGGAGAACACTAGGTTTTATAACCAGGGTCACAAAGCCATGTGGACCGGAAGCTCTGCGGTCGCTATATACGGCCCTCGTTCTCCCAACGCTGGAGTACTGCTCAGCAATCTGGTCACCCGCTCAGCAGCACCTTCGTGAACGGCTCGAGAGCGTCCAACGTCGGGCGACCCGAATCATCTGGAGCCGGTCATCTGGTGCAGCGGACGTCTCCTACAACGCACGCCTTAGGGCACTCGAGTGGCGACCCCTCGGACAGAGGAGGCGGACATCACGTGTACGTGCGGTCTGTCGGCTGCTCGACGGGTCGCTTGCGGGGTCCCACCTCGCGTCAGTGGTGCGTGTCAGCAAAAGGACAGGTCAGCCCGAGCCGCTCCGCGGCCGAACCACTCGCCATAGCGAATCTTTCATCCCCGCCGCCATCAAAGACTTTCTAACTATCCCACTAAACGCTCGCAACCCTCTACCGGCGTCAAATGACGAGTCCCGAGAACTGTGCAGGCTCTTCTCCCATCAAGTGGCGTCGGACACCTCATGAGCTGCCGCACCATAACCACTGTTGTTGCTTGCTGTTTTTTTTTTTTTTTTACTATTTATATTTACACAAATTGTTTTTTTCCCTTTACCTTTCCCCTCATCCACGGTGTATGCGGCGACCGGCTAGCAGGCGCACAAGCGTAAGGGTTGTTACCTTTCTGCCTAGCCTCGCACGTCGTCGCATATACATCATACTTCTTGTGCAAATAAATTACAATTACAATTACGGTTACAATTGACTCCGTAAGTGTGACGTCATGGGTCCAAACAAACCGTTGCTAGGGTCGTTGTTATGGACGAATACATGTGGCTCGGTTTTCGCTACGAAAACCCGACCATTCAAAAATCAGGAGTAAGATTTAAACTTCTAAAAATCACAGATATAGAAAGCTTGAATTGTCATATATGTTTCGACAGAAGTGTGCCGGTAATCGCTCGTTTCTGAAATATTTACGACTGCAACTTCCGGTCCTCAAGATGCCTGCAGCAGACGACGAATGCAAGAAGTATGCCGTCTGCCGCACGCCGGCCGGCCAAGTGGGGCCGTCGTTTGCATCGTGTGAATAAAGACGATATTCTGACATCGCATTTGTTTGAAGTATAATGAGTTTCATACACTCTTAAGATTTCATAGTGGGGTGCGATGCAAATATGGTTTATCGAAAGTCCGGGCGTCGATCGAGATGATAGTCTGCTAAAAGATCGCATTGCACCCGCGAGAAAAGCACTCCAGGCGAACGGTTGAGATCCCAAATTTTGTTTGCGGACTCGCGCTATGCGAGGGTGCTTCGTATACCTGGTTATAACTATCGCGTGGAGAGAGATTCTTGCAGTTTCTTCAGATTTCCGCAAGACCCCCAAAGCGCAAAAGAACTGGATAAAAAACATAAGGTGAGTCTATTACGGACTGTACTCGCATCGCGGGTTCTGATGAGGATCTTCACCAAAAGAGCACATCCACGGAATTTGGTGCATACCAAGGAAAAGAAGAAGCAAAATACTGCGAAATCGCGATAGGCATGCAATAACGCTAAGAACCTGACAACCACAATAATAGTAAATAATACAATAACAAACGACTTACCTCGACGGCGTACGATTTGTTTCTCATGGGTGGCCTGCACTACGCCGGTAATGCACTTCAGGTCGTCGTCGTAACTGATCTGCGTGACGTGGTTTGATTTTACTGCATTTCTCACCCCCTCGTAACTAAAGCGGGTTGTTCACAGAAAAAACGCACATTGCGGAGAGCCTCTACGGCCACGGCAATCCACTTGTTTTTGTCGCTTGTTTACCGACGCATTTCAGTGAAGAGGCCCGCTGCAACAGAGTGCCAGCAAATCTATCGTGTCGTCTGCTGCCAAAGCAAAGCGGAGTGTAGGAACCTGCAGAAATGGCTTTCATCGTTGCAACATGCACACTCGAGACGACAAGAGACATCTTCACTTAATTAGATATCAAGGAGTTGGAGTTGCTTACACAAAATTGTTCACTGCACTTGCGCCCAGCAAAAATCTAGCCTCATGTGGAGTCTCCATGCATTAGTCCATAGCAGCAACGTCCCTAGCAACGGTTTTGTTTGGACCCAAACGCCATGTTG
This sequence comes from Ixodes ricinus, assembly GCA_037355805.1. NCBI lineage: Eukaryota > Metazoa > Arthropoda > Arachnida > Ixodida > Ixodidae > Ixodes > Ixodes ricinus. Next base: position 27 of record JAZHYW010017116.1, on the reverse strand, counting down.
TGACGTCATCACTTACGGGGGTCAATT
>JAZHYW010017115.1:0-14164 GCA_037355805.1 Ixodes ricinus | reverse complement strand
ACTCATTTAGGTGATGACTCTCTGTCTCACGTGGCGACCACATTATGTTCGGCACGCGAGCGCGCTTCACGCGCACGGGGATAGATGGCGCCCAAGTTTAGAGGGGCTTGTGAAGGCTTGTATGGAGGGCTTGTGAACGAAATTATGCATTCTTTACTTGGTCCCTATCTACTGTGTAGTGAAATGATAGATTTATGTTGGCGCACTGGCACTGATTGCCTTTTCCCCGTGCGGTTCCTGTTTTTTTAAACGAGAACGTTCCGATGGTGACTTAGCGTGACAAAAATACTCGTATAAATATAAAACTTCCCGGCATAATCCAGTGTGCTTTCAATAATTTAGAGTAATGTAGAGTAAACAGCTGGGTCCTGCTCACATGTTTTGTCAAACAGCATGTCTGGTAACAGTTCCGTAAATTGTTTACACACATTGCGCGGCTTTATAGGAGGTCGGGTGATATTTGCCACCCTGCTCCTGCCTTCTTATAGAAAAAAATAAATTCGAATAATGTTACATAGTGGGGCCAAAATAAATCTTAACGTGTGCATAAGGGGGATAGCATTACAAGTGGTTTACACATACAATGTTACTTTATACTGTGAAACATACAAACCTTGTGAGCAGAAAAAAAATTATATTTATGATGACATAGTGACTGAAATAATGACACAGTATGATGACATACTGACTGACATGATGACACAGTGACTGAAAGTCAAACAATAGTAGCGGTTATAGGACATAAATCACTTTTCATCTGTAAAAAAATACCTAACAAATATTTTTGCTTTGATATCTACATAAAAGCTGAATTCACTGCATACTACCAAAGAACGCCATCTCCTACATCCTGTGTTTCTCGGCCATGCTCTTAATCTAAGACCAGCGCTGCTTTGCTGATTTTGTTCTTTTCTTGAGCTTGTTTGTTCATACTCATGGTAATACACTGGCAGTGTTGTCGCATTCGCATGCTGAAGTAGTAGTGGAGCAACTAGGCAATTGTTTCTTCTTTGTGTTCAACGCATGGAAACGTTATTGTGCATGTGTCAAGAACACTGTCGATTGTGTCTCAGTAGACAGTCTGTTGGCTTTTATTTTTTACGGAGAACTGTTCCGATTTCTTCTGTAGGTGGAAAAGGTTCTTGTCGGGGTGTATAAGCACTCCTATGTTCTTCACGTTTGTCAGTGCTGCTTCAGCAGAAGTGTTTTTGTCGATGCTGAAAGCGGATAGGAATGCAGGGCAGCGTGTAGTTTTTTTTCATTTTCACACTGAAAAACCCAGTTACACAATATAGTATGCAGTCCACAGCCTTGGTTTCTTCAGCCTTTTCTGTCAGGACATCTACGCATTCCCAGTCTTCAACAGAAATTAGACTGTGAAGCTTGGTCTTCACTTGGTCAACGAGATAATGAGACTAGGTAGTAACTTGCGATCGGCCCTCAGGATTGCACGACGCCACTGCTCCAGGCGACCGTCATTCGATGGAGCTTTCAACAAGGACACTCGCTCTGCACAGTTCCGGTACCCCGAATTGCAGTTGGGAACGAAGCACGTCTTTCCCATCCTTATAGCATAATTTGCTATCGTGCAAGTTATGCTTATAGCATAACTTGCACGATGGTGGCAGCTTTGATCGACACAGCACCAAACCAAAACATGAGGCCAGCTACTGGCCGCACACCACCACCACACCGCGAAAAATGCGAGCAAGCTACGCCCCCGAAACCGTGGCCGCCGAGAAGAGACCTCATACTCACGGTGCTCACACCTCAGCACCCTCCGCGGCGGCGCGGAACCTAACTATACTTCGTTTCACCTTACGTTGTACCGCGGCGAAAGCTAGAAGCGCGAGCTCATAGCTTTAGCAGCCGCTCTCAATTCACGAGAGCTTGTGCCGCCGAGATGTGCCCCAGAGCAAGGAGCTCGCGCTTGTTGCCTTTCCTGCGGTACATCATAAGGTGAAACAGAGTATACTCCTGGTTCGATGCTAGCTCCGAACACGATCTGGTCCCTCGCTCCACGCGGGAAGAGCGGCAAGAGTCACCACCTAAATGTATTTCTTCCACCGTGGCCGTGTCTCACTCCGAACTGCTCGTGGCGCTGTCACGAGCGCCGGTCCGCCGGCCACCGCTTCTGCCCCTTGCGCGCCGTCGCCCTCCTCGGCTCCCCACATCCCCCCCCCCCCTCAAGGCCCGGTCTTCGGGGGGCCCCGGGTGTTCACTTGTCTTGGCCGAGGAGTTGTTCCACCTCGGCCATGATGGCGTCGTCGGAAGTCGAGGGGGACAGAGGGGCTGGTGGACGACACTGGCCCGATGGCTTGGGCCGGAAAAGGTGGTGGCGGCCGATGTTGTGGGGGCCGTCGTGGTGGCGGGTTCGACGGCGGCGGCCCGGTGCGGCAGCACGGTTTTCGGGAGGCTGGGCTGGCTGGACGGAGGCCAAGGCAGCGGGAGCCAGAAGGTCCGGGCGGCTTGCCCTCGGGGTCTGGACCGCTGCCGTCACGTTGTCCGGGAGGGGCTTTGCCTCCAGCAGGTCGATATGGAGTCGAGCTGCTTCGTGGGTCTCCAGGTGTATTATTGGGACCCCGCACAGCCAGCAGGTGTCAGGCGCTCCCAAGACCCGTGGCGCCGCCGGCTGCGTGTGGCCACGGAACGGGAGTGGGACTTGACGGTCGGGCTGGCCAGGCGTTGGTTTGGGTTGGTGCTTCCAACGCCGACGGGAGACGAAATGGACCGCCCCTCCTTCCTCCCACGCCGTCCACGTGGCCACGGTGTGGCAGGGGGCCGAATCCAGGCAGGTCCCCCCGTCTTAGACGGACCCGCTCCGAGGTGCGGGGTGCCGTCGCGGACGCCCTGCCTGGTGCCGCGATGTTGCTGCGGACGGCCCCGCCTCGTGCCGCGATGTTGGTGTGGACGGCCCTGCCCCGTGCCGCGCAGGCCTGCCTGCTGCCGGGCTCGCGGTACCTGTGGAGCCTGGGTGGCGTTGGCCCGCTCCGCCGTTCGGCCACCCTCGGTGTTGCGCCTCCCTGGGCGGCCGCCCCGAGGGTTTGGTCGACCGGACCAGTGGGGTCCAGCCGCCTCGGGGCCTGGCCCATCCGGTGGGCCTCCTTGGTATGGCCCCCTGGGGCGGTTTCTCCAAGGAGGCATCCTGTGTACTAGAAAGAACACTGTCAGAACACCAGAAAATCATCATTTTCTGTGGCCGAATGTGGCGGCGGTGGTAGCCTTAATTAACTATGTTCCCCACCGCGACGGTAATACCCCTTCAAGTCCGCGACGTGAACTGGACGGGACTCTCATTTGTGTCACACCGAGTGAGTTTATAAGTAAGCCGTGACATTCGCGTCTTTACCTCATAGGGCCCTTCCCATCTATGAGCAAGCGATGCGGCGAAACCGCTAGCTGCGTTACTCAGAGGGTGGGTTCTTCTCAAGACAAAGTCACCAACTTTGAATTCCAAGTGCCTATGAGCTCTTGTCATACTGCGCCGTTTGCTCGATCCTTGCGGCATCAATATTCTCTCTGGCATCGTGCAGCGCCCCAGACACGCGGTTCTTTAGCTGTTCCGCGTACCTAGAGAGCGCGCGTCCTGGTGTGCCTTGGTTGATCCGTAACTCGTTCTCCAGCGGAGATGGTATCTCTTTACCCAGGTTCAGAAACGCTGGCGTGAAACCAGTCGATCTGTTCACGGTATTCCGAATGGCAAAACCCATCTCAGCGATATGCTCATCCCAGTATCGGTATCTCTCCGTTAGCGCGATCAGCATGCTTTTGATATTCCGATTCACTCTCTCAGTGATATTGGCTTGGGGATTGTACGGTGTTGTCCTCTTGTGCTTTATGTTCAGCGCCAAGCAGCAGTCCACGAACACTGTACTAGTCGAATAACTAGCGTTATCACTAATGAGACACCTGGGTTTTTCGAAGCGTAAGAAAGTATCTAGTGACTTTTCCCAGATCCTCTCTGAAACCCCCTTCCTCAGTGGGTACACCTCTGCCCACTTTGAGAAATTATTGGTAATAACCACGATGTACTGGTTTCCCCGTGGATTTCTCGGCAGTGGGCCAATGATGTCGCACGCGACGATCTTCCACGGGAAGTGACTCTCCACCGACTGCATCAAGCCCGGAGGCTTGCCCCTCTGGGTTTCGCTTTCTGGCAGGCTGGACAGCTGCGGGCGTATCGGAGTGCGTCTTGCCTCATCCCCGGCCAGGCCGCGGCGCGGCATAACTTATGCAAAGTCTTGCTGCCACGGCCATGACCTGCCAGAGCCGAGTCGTGAAAGTACCCGATAAAACTCTTCCGTAGCTTCCTGGGAATCACCACCCTGAAGGGAGACTCATTACCCTCCACTTCATCGATCGCTGGGATGTAGCGAAGCAATAAGCCGTCTTCGATCAGCCGTCTTCGATCAGCAGATATGAACCAAATTGATCAGCAAATCGACCGCCAGCCTTCCCGGAGTGTCGTGGTAGGTGCCACCTCAGACATGCGAGGGTAAAGTTCGGCACAACATGAACATGCAACACTTGGGCTGCCCATGCATACACTCGTGGGTCCCACCTCGGCTACGCGAGGGCAGGCCCAATTTGGGCTGCCCGAGCAGTACCTCCGTGAGTCCCACCTCGGCATTGCGGGAGCAGAGTTAGCGAAGATGTGGGCAAAGCGTAAGCACGCCCTAGTTGGGCTGCCCATTTAAAACCCCCGTGCGACCCACCTCGGCTCTACGGGGGCCAAATGTGATTATGTGGGATCCATGGCGGCTAAGCGTGGGCGTGCCGAAGTTGAGCTTCCCATGTAAAAACAACGTGAACCCCACCTCGAATTTGCGGGAACCAAATTTGAGAAAGGAGGGGTTCCATGGCGGCGAAGCGCGGGCATGTTCTACTTGGGCTGCCCATATAGACCTTTTCATTTCAGTAGTTGGCTGATCGTCGGGTAAAGGGCGCTGGTGCACTCACCGCCATGAGGTTGCTTCAATTTGGTTGGTTTCGGTTTCAACGCGCACGCCATTGTGTTGCTGTTTCATGCCGTTTTCGCTTAATTTTGTGATACAAATTTCTTTCTTGTGGCACACAACGAATGACACGATGGTGCCGAGTCACTTGGACAACCACGGGGTGGTTTCGAGCCTAAATTGCGAGCACTTTCACGGACACCGAATGCGTCTGATTACGTCCAATCGTCAATTTTGGCCGAGTTCGGCGGTGGAACAACTAGATTGATGCAAAGAGAGGATTACCATCACCCACGGCCGTACCCGCGGACAATAGTTTCTAGGAGAAAACAGAACCCATCCTTTGGGAATGATTATCTACGTTAATGCGAATAGCATCAAACGGTGCGGAGTTATGCGCGTTCGTCAGGTGGCCGGCACACTCTAGATACGCCAGCCCACTCTTGAGGCGATTCTAAATTTGTTGACACTTTCACAGCCCTGCGCACGATCTCCGCAGCCCAGCACGTGCGTTTGTGTCACTTAGGAAGGCGAGCAAAGCACGCGCCATACGCACAAACACTCAAAATGGTACCGACCAGACTTTCTGGCGTCTCAGCTAGTCTCAACCAACGGTACTCTAAACGGTTGTTTATATCTTTACCATAGGACGCGCTTTACAGCGCTGTCACAGCTACCGGTGCGCGCGCGTTCCATGCACGAGGGCTCATTCCGCTCTCGTGAGGCTGAGCACGGCCGCTACATCACCCTCTCCCGAGCGCGGGAGAGGGTGCATGCGAACGCGCGCGCACCGGTAGCTGTGACAGCGCTGTAAAGCGCGTCCTATGGTAAAGATATAAACAACCGTTTAGAGTGCGTTGAATGACTGCCTTCATAGCTCTGTGGTTAGCGCGTCTGCCTGCTGATCAAAGGGTCAACGGTTCGAATCCCAGCCGGCGCCGGTCTTTTTTATTTATTTATCGACCCGCGGCGTAAGAGGTTAGATAGCCAGATAGATAGATACATAGATAGACGAAAAGTGCGTGAAGTATCCAAAGAATGCTATTCGCATTAAAATAAAGATCAGGAGGAGCTCCGTCCCCAGCACGCGTTTTTTGCCTGCCGCCGGGCTTCGGTTGCGCGTGCACCGAGGGGTATGGAAGGGCTCGAGCTCAAGACAGAGATTTGACTGCTCATCTTATTTTGTAACAGACTATAATGCATGAGTGCTTAGTGAAGAAGTAGGTCCACAACATGATTGACAATGTGCTGAATCACGAAGAACAGATGAAGTGACAAGTTTACAGTTTGAGCTTCGTAGACCAACTTTTTGTGAACTTCGCAGTCTGAAGAAGTCCCCTATAATGACGTAGATAATATAAAAAATGTGTTGTTTCCTCGGTCTGTTTTATTTAAATAAATTAATTTCTCGAGAGATACTTTAATAGACCAACCCAGGCCGACTAGAAAATTTATTTAACTAAAATACTCATTAACAAGGTTTCACAATATTGTCCTTGTGAAATATACTATTTGTTATATAGAGATATGCTTACGACGTCCTCAAGGTATGGGATAAGTGACAGGCCCCTCAAATGATACCTGACATTAATCTCTTCTAAAATGTGCCAGATGATATAAAGACCGCAAAAGAAGTGACCTCCGGTAAGTTTGGCTGAAGTAGAGCGCCAGTCACTACATCATGGACGTGCGTAGAAAGCTCTTTACTGGTTCGAACCGACGCGCTTTGTTGATTTCGGCGTCGCCAGTTACTAAAAGTAAGTCCCTATTCCCCGTCGATAACGCTGCACTCGTGCGATATTCCTGGAGTCGGATTCTTTTAGGCATCACAAATTGTGGATCCCAGGCACCCTCAAGCTGTCTGTGACAGTTTTTTACGCGGGAAGTCAAAACCTTTGTGCTGAAATGAATTAACTGAATTGAACTGGTTATCTTAAGAAAATCATTTAACAATTAAAAGACTGTAGAAATGGGACTAATGAAGCACGGCATACAGTTTCTTGGAATTCACAAATAAACCAATCGAGCGAATATTTATATAGCAAAAACGATTAAGAACTTCAAACAGATGTAGGTGTGATATTGTAAACAAATAAATTGTCTGATGTTCCCGTACCATTATTTCTAGCATCAGATGAAAAAAAAAATCTACTTAAAAGTTTGTTGCCTATCTTGTCCACGAGTTCACCTATATAATCAAAAGCTACTGTTTTCGATTCTGTTATAAATACAAAACACGATGCTTTCAGGAAACACACGTGGTTATTTACAGTGAGTATTTTGCCACCTTCCTTGAGATTCTAAATGTGCGATCATATATATACATATATATATATATATATATATATATATATATATATATATATATATATATATATATATATATATATATATATATATATATATATATATATATATTTACATCGTGCTTCCTATTGCGGATGTTCCGCCACTATTAGAAAGCAAACCTGAGTTATCATACGTTATTGACCTTTGAATCATCCTGCTGTCTCAGAGTCATATATGTGCTCAATGTGCGTGAGCGTTAACGCTGATTCATGTGCCCATATAGCCTCATCACACGTAACCGGCACAACGACGGTAAAAATAGTTAAAACGTGGTACAAAATTAACTGCAGAAAATGTGAACATAATGATGCAATGCAGTTACGTGGTATACATATATACGTATCGGACGACACTCTCCTGGGTGAGGTAAGAAACGCGGTGAAACACTACGAGAAACATGCATTCAACGCATCCGCCAAGGCGCGGATGTAGCGCGGAGGAGAGCGAAGCGACGAGTTGAAGCAACCTAATGGCGGCCGCTTCACGTGACTCCAAGATGGCAGCGCCCATGCGGCGGAGGGTGAAAAGGTCTATAAAACCCCCGTGGGACTGGCCTCGGATCTCACGGAGACCAAATGCAATGTTGTGGGCTCCAGGACGGCTACGCGTGGGAGTGCCCGAGATGGGCTGCCCATGCCAAAACAAACCATGGGTCCCACCTCGGCTTTAAGGGGGCCACGTTTACTGAGATGGGGGCTTCATGGTGGTGAGTGCCACCTCGGCTCTAAGGGGGCCAAGTTACCATTGGTGTGGGCTCCACGGCGGCAAAGCGCGAGTATTCTCAACTTGGGCTGCCCATGTAAAACTCTCTGGGTCCCAGATAGGCTCTGCGTGGGCCACTTTAGCAATCATGCGGAGCTCCGCGATGGCAAAGCGTGGGCATGTCCAACCTGGGCTGCTTAAGTAAAACCCCCGTGGGTCTAACCTCGGTTCCGCAAGGGTCAAGTTAGAAAGTCTGCGGACTCCACAATGGCAGAGCATGGGCATTCCCGATTTGTGCTGCCCAACTAAAAATTATGTGGGTTTCATGTCGGCTCGGCCGCTTAGGCTAAGTTAGCAATGGTGTGGGCTCCACGGTGACAAAGCGTGGGCATGCCCAACTTGGCCTGCCTAACTGAAAGACCTGTGGTTCTCACCTCGGCTGGGCGTGGGCCATGTCAGCAGTTGTGCGGGCTCCACCGTGGCAAAGCGCGGGCACACTCGACTTGGGCTGCCCATGAAAAAGAACCTGTGTCCCAGCTTGGCCCCACGGGGGCCAAGTTAGCGACGATATGGGCTCCAAGGGCATGTTGAGCATGCATGGGCATGTTCAACATAGACTACTTAACACTACTGCGTGATGCACGTTAAAGACCCCAGGCTAGCGGTTGTAGCTGCACTGGCTAAATTGCTCATCTACAGCGAGTGACTCGTCGCAACTTTCAAATGGCTGACCAACTACACGCTGTATAAATATCTACACAATCCCCCAATTATTGGACTACTTGTGCAACTTTCAAAACGGTATGTTCCGCTAATATTGATGATACTTACTGCACGTTCTGGAAATTCTACATAATAGGTCGGCTCATCTCATACCGAATCACCGACGATTGTAATTATAAACATGAGTGAAAAATTGTAGGCTTGCTAAACATTAATATTGTGTTTTGTGTGGATGTTTATACAGCCTGAAGTAAGTCTGCCACAGCGGGCGACTTGTCTCTCAGCTCTAGATGAGAAATTTAGCGAGTGCAGTACAATCGCTATCCTGGGGTTTCAAACGTGCGCCACGCACGACCGCACGAATGCACGCCGGTGCGATGCCAATATAAGTCGAAACGGGCAGGGTTGGGTATCGAACCCAAGATCTCTGGGTTAATTCTGCAGCGCGCGCTTTCATCAGCTTTCACTATACTTTATTAATAACTTACTACATAGCGTGTATGTTGTAAAGGCCACTTTACGTGGAGAGGAATATTTTACGCAGAGTATTGAATTTGGTGTTAAATTCGAAAGACGCTTGTCAGAATTCTAAAATTCGATTTCCGTATACTGTTCAAGTTGACTATGTATCACGATTACCTGTCCTACAGGAGATTAAATAAAAATGTGCACAGAATTTGTTTTTGCTCCATTTCGCTTTTGAAATGCTCAATTTTTTATGAGCTTGCTCAAGACGTTTTTATGATGTTTCAAAATCGTAGTATTTTCAGTAGGCACACCGGAAAAGTGAGGCATGCTCAGTTTGGTATGCACTGCAGTACCCACACCACTGGGAAATTATAAAATGACCCCGAACGAAAAAAGATTCCCAGGGCGACCTCATGTGTGCTGTCCACGTAGGCCCACAGTGGGCTCCACGAGGGGGACCCATGTGGGCGTCCTTCCTAGGCCTCCTGTGGGCCCCACGAGGAGGACCTTTGTGGGCTGCCCAACTGGGGCCCATGTCGGCCCCCTTTCAGAGCCCACTTTGTGGCAGGTCCCTCGAAAGAAGCCTAGGTGGGCTGCCCAAGAAGGCACCCTGCAGGTCCCATGAGGATGGCTCATGTGGGCTGCCCAAGCAGGCTCCCCGTGGGTACCGCGAGGGCCACGAAGGTGGGCTGCCCACATGGGCCCCCTGTAGGTTCAACTTGGAAAGCTGAGGTGGTCTGCCCAAGTAGGCTCGGAGTGGGTCTCCTGAGGGAAGCCCGGCGGGCAGCCAAAGTGGGGCTGACTTGAGCCCACGTTGCAAAACCAACGTGGGCCCCCCTTTAAAGCCGACTCTGTGTCATTTAAGGTGCTAGAGCGAGCTAACAAAACATTCACGCTTTCAATAAACGACCGAAAAGAAGGGATTTCAACTGACCGCATTAAGCCTACACATCTCCCTGGCAATAAGCAAAATTAAAGACGTTTACGATTCCCTGTAATGCCGAATTAGAGCGGAGCTCTTAAGGAGGAGGAGGGGAGGATACGGAGGAGGGTGTGCCCCTGCCCTCTGTACTCTCCCCTCCTCCTCGCCTGTTGCCCTTCCCTTTTATCGGAAACCTTTCGCTAAATATTCCGCTAAATTTGGCGAAAATATGCCGCTAAATTTTGCGGGAAACTGAATCGGTGTTGAGGTAACGTCACGTCAATTTCCCCACCAAATTTAGCGGGGAACTTAACTCGCTAAATGTAGCGGGGATAGTTTTCCGCTAGCGGAGAAATTTGGCCGCTCAATTTAGCAGGAAAATTTCCCATAATGCAACGCGCGCCGTTACGCCGATGCTGACGGCGACGCCGCTCAACCCGGAAACGGGCGCCTATAGGAGATGCGCTGTAAAAAGATTGCAGCAACGTCGTTCACAAGCACACCGCACACATCGCTCCTCTCGCCCACAGCTTCGTTAAGGGGGGGAGCCATGTAGTGGCTCCCGGCGAGGCGCGAAATAAAAAGACGAGGTGCCGGCGCGACAGCAGCGCACCGGCAGACTCGAGACAGAAGACACACACAGTAACAACAGCACCCGCAAGCTCAGCTCGACACGTCTCACATTTAGCACCATGCAAAATAGTGTAAATAAATTAGTTAAAGGTCAATACTCTTCACCCTTAATGCGTACTCACGTGGTCAAAGCATGACTGTCTTCAAACGTGAGCTCCATAGACCGATCTGAATAAACGTTCGGCGCATGCGTCACGCCGCCATAACTTTAGTTTACAAGAGAGAGACGGCAGTGCACGAGAGGGCTCGTGCCATCTCGCGCTCTACACACGCAGAGCTCCAACCAAGTTGTCGCACATGGAGAAAGGCTAAAGTTCCCTCGATGCATCGCGGCAGCGGTGGCGCAGTCAAACTGGCTCGTGAGATCGGACTATACGAACCTCTACAGAATCGTGTACAATGCTTCCGCCTGAAACTTTTCCATAGCATATATCACAGTCAATGTGAAATCGACAGAAGAAAGCAATTACTTCCACCTCACTTCATCTCTTAGAGACTTCATCACTGCAGAAAAATTAGTCCTTTTATGCGCAGAACTAACGAATTTAAATATTAATTATTTTTTTCTTTATGTATTATACTGAAAGGGCCACTCCGGTCAATATTTTCGAATTTGGGACTCCAACTGTTTTCAACTCAGTCGGTGTACTTGAATTACAATGTATATATTTTTTTTCAATCTTGTGTGCAGTTCTATATATATTACGACTTCAAAGCTGGGTTTCAGACGTCTACGGCAAAACCGAAACTATCTGCTAGAGAGGGATTGCAACACTGATATCAGCTGTATGGTGGCGACGTGATGTCACGGTGGAGCTGCGGTACGCGTAGCCCACTGTTTCTTGACTGAAAGCTAACCCGCTTGCCGCCCGGTAAAGAGCAGCTCTCATGTTTAAAATCGGTTTTAGTGCAGTACGCGACTTCACTTCGACGTAATATTTCTGCTTTGATCATAATCCGTGCGACTAAAACGATACCAGCCATTTATTTTGTTTTAGCTTTCGACCGAGGTTGCCCTTTAACTAGGATCAGCTACCTAAAGATCTAGTCTCAAAAGAAGTAAAATCATAGTTTTATTATTCATTGTCAAATTACTAATACTTGATCTTTCTACAAACTACCGGTCTTTCTTTATATGTTAACAAGTGCGTCATATATTTTTTTTCTGGTTCGGGGATTTATTATTTTTTATTTGTTGTGCGTCTTCTCTGCAGGCAGAGCACTTTTTGGGAGTTTTTTTTTATTATTTAGAAAGCAATTTGTAATCTAGGCGTCAAATTGATTTTGTATTTGCCCTTCCCTCACTCTGATGACTTCATGGGCGCTGTAGGGTCAATTTAAAAAATAAGTATAATTTATTAATAAAATAAAATATGAATGTTTGACATACCATCTGTAATATTTCCTTCAGAATACCCAAGTGTTGATTGTTGTTGTGTGTATGTTTATACTGCCTGAAGTTAGTCTCCCACAACTGGCGACTTGTCTCTCAGTTGTAGATGATCAATTTAGCCAGTTCAGTACAACCGCTAACCCGGGGTCTTTAACGTGCACCACGCAGTAGTGCTACACAACCCCACGCCGGTACGATGATTATCCAAATCGAAACGGACAGAGATGGGGATCGAACCCACGATCCCTGGGTTCTGCAGCGCGAGTTTTCGCTCCACGTGCGCCGAGCTGGTGTGCGCTAGCCGGCCAGCCGCAGGTGGCCGACATGGCCAGAAATTTGTGACAGGCGCTTCTAGTTCACTTATCTGGGCCCACGTGGCGTATATTCACCTTTAACTTTTTATGCCGTGTGCAAATTTCCACCAAAGCAGAATGTGTGCCGAATGAAAACAAAAGAGTAGCTTCAAAGATAATGAGTGACGGGTGGTTGCCACATGCTGATAATTTTATCATTCTCTCTTACCATATTACGGTGATATTGCGATCAAAGGAAGGACAACGGAGCTTCTAAACAATATCGCAGAAATCATCGCACGCATTTTCATTGTTCTTATAGTAGACTTGTAGTGCGATATACTTAGGTGCCTACAGATATAACTGTGTTGTCAGAAAGTATAAGCATGAAACACATGCTATTATTAGTGGTTTATTATGTACAAGAGGTATCTAGGAATAAATTATCAGCTTATGTATTCCAGGCACATATATTTTTACATCTTGATTTATATCCGATTTCCAACTGGTGCAAGTTGTCACCAATAAAAAAGCAAATGAATTTAAAACAAAATATAACGTTTGATGAGGCTAACTCGGACTTACAAACTTTAAGCTCGACGGCTTTTTCGACATTCGCCGGGAGCCTACGCAAAAATCGTCACGTCATCCGCGTACGCTGAAATAAGCTATCTTTGTATGGCCACTACGCCCCGAACGACGTAGACAAAATGTGGGCTATAAAAGTTTACCAAGCATTTAGCGTAGCTTTCTTATATTAGTTATTTTAGTCAAGCGCATACGACCGTAAGCCAACGAGTGAAAAAAAAATTGGATTTCTTAATTTTTTTAATGGCTTGACGCATTGGACTTTTAACTGGCCTTGAATTTCTTGACTCGTTACACCTCTCGATCCAAATTGGAGTTCTTGACTCATGTTAAACGAGTCTAGGAGATCAGCAAGTCACGAGGTTCAATATTAATCTATCAACTTCTCTTCATATTCCAAAGGCAGCTGATATTGGCTTTCCAAAAAAATATTCTAGAACGCATCAGAGCAGTCCTTGAAATCCAACGAGTCGTTTGCAGCTCGTAAAGCGGCGATGCGTCTCAAAATCGGTCCAATACGTGACATAGTGCAGCGTTACCTGTGTAATAATACAAGAACCTCGATTGAGGACTCACAACACCTCTAGCCACGTCCCTCATACGTTTTGCGTTCCAATTTACTTGTCGCAAAAAGGCTTAAATTGCGTAGCGATCAATGTGACAAAAACAACCGTAACGTCAATTCACTGCCGTTTTGACATACACGACAAATATGACAGTCTGAACATAAGTTTGCTACACAAGTGGGACTTAAAGTCACTGAATCCTGGGAAAGTAGCGGCAAGCTCACTATACACACTTAAAATTGTAACACCCTTATTGGTGTAAATAGCTTGTCCTATGGGGAGCACCCTTATTCGTGTAACAAAACACCCTACGAAAGGGGTGTAATTCTTAGCACCCTAAGAAAGGGGTGTCATTTTCTGACACCCTAATAAAAGGGTGTGATTGTCTCACACCCTAAAAAAGGGGTGTGATATTTCTAACACCCTTAATCATGGGTGTGATTTCTAACACCCTAAAAAGGGGTGTTACTTTCTAACAAGGGTGTGATTTTCTAACGCCCATAAAAGGGGGTGTAATGGCTGCCCGGACCTCCACAAAACGTACGGCAAAATGACCACAACTGAGCCCAAAT